>JABBOT010000009.1:18102782-18240282 GCA_016165875.1 Acanthopleura granulata | reverse complement strand
AGAAAGGTTAACGTTAAAGTGGGTCATCACTATATATATGTATGTATGCTTGGGTTTTACGTCCTACGTCCTACTTATCAATTTTTCATATGACGATGAGTACTTCGTAGAATGTATATATTTTCTGTGTCTTTTTGTGGTGCAGCAATTATACTGACACTGGACCTACCAGTCATTTTCCTTGCTGTAACCTCTCAGTGCTGAGCACAAAGCGAGGCAGCAACAAGAACCAGTTTGACAGTCTTTGGTATGACCCGGCCTGGGATTAATCCCGGATCTCCCGACCGCGAGGTGCATCGCTATATGTAGCAGATGAGTACAACTGCGGAAGCATCGACACACATAGGAGACCAATGTCACAAATTCCGCAAAACGAAAACCAAAGCGTGATTTTCTCGGTATTTTCCTTTACTGAACAATCTTCAGGAATGAAGAGACAACCATTTGCCTAACGTGTACACTGCTGATATGAAGATAAATTAACAAAACAATGACATTTTCGTTGTTATTAGAGTGACAGGACTGACATAACAGATGTCGATTTGGTAACAGTGTTGATTCCTTTCATCTACGAATAAGTACAAGCTGTGCATCTATAAAACCAAACAACGGTATAGAAAGGTTTAGAGATGCAGGGTTAAGTTTCAAGCAATCGTGCACAGCAACCAAGGTAACTTCCCCGCAGACATATATAGTATTGGTCGGAGTGGGGGAAGGGGGGCTGGTAGCCCAGGAGTTTAGAGTGGCCCTCTCACTAATTCGGTTGCTGTGAGTTCAAGTCCAGCTCATGGTTCTGTCGGTACTGAACAAGCTCCAATACATACTGATAATCCCTGTGAAATGAAAAAGTGACCCCATCAGGCTACTATTGACTGTGGCTGCACCAAGCGCAGCTTGATATCTAATAGTGTACGCTCATCAAGTCCCGAACCCAGATTTATACTCTAACAGCACACTTTGTTCTATATGGGTATGTTTACACATATATGGGTATGTGTACAGAGGGAAGTCCAGGCTAGATGTTGATTGTGTCAGTTGATAGGCGTGTCTGATTTTAGTGCGTGACACAACAAACGATTTGCCTCATATCCCTCTCGACAACAAAGATATCCCCGGACAAAAGCACAACGCACAAAAGGTTCAACGCTTTTCTAAAATGTTACTTCATCTCATTATAAAGCTGGTATGCGCTGTGTTTTCTTAGTTATATCCTAGCACGGATTATTCTCCGTTATATGCGGAGGCCCCATCCTTTCGTCCGAATTCATTTAGACCAGAAAGTAAGCAACGGTTAGCCACCCTGAATTTAAAGATAGTACAAATTGTTAACAGAAATAATCCTAGCATAAGACCGCAATTTTATCCATACATATCTATATGTATTTTAGTTGACCATGCACCTTTTGTTCTTTAAGAGACAAGTCATATGTCTGACACATTCCGTCTTAAACTTTCCCATCAAACTGAAACTGAAAGTTGGATCACAACTGAAGTCGGCTTAAATCAAACAATAGGCAAACCGTATTCATGTCAATTTGAATTCCCTCAAGAAACTTTGAAAATGTTAAAATTTGGCCAAAAAATAGCATTTTGAAAAACAGCTCTGCATATTTAAAACTTTTCCATTTACTTCATTCATACGAAAGTTAGGTGAATGTCTCATGGGTCCTTGCACTGATTGGTCTTGTTGAGTATTTTAATGATATCGCCCATCAAAGTGAAACTGAAACTTGAATCGCCACTGATGAGGACGGAGAAAGATGTGGCAAAAGTATCATAATAGCAACCTGTAATTTCACTGATTGCCTGCAAAACACAAGAACATATTAAAACTCGACATCAATCAGACGGGCAGGCGACACTCATGTAAGCTTGACCTCGATATGGCTCGAGTGCATTCAAAACAAACAACACTGACATTTGACTAATTCAAGACCAGTGATGCATAATAAAAAATAGAATCAATGAATTTTTTTTTACCCTTTTATCTGCACAAGCCATGGTGCTAGGAGGGAATGTAAGATGTTATTTCTTAAACGCTTACATGAACAGTTAGAATAAAACCCGAACTGAGGTATATTAAAGAGGCCAGATTCGCCTGCGACACAGCCACCGCTGCCCTGGTTTTACTCTCTATGCTGTACTCTTTTATACTCTATAGCTGTCACTTGCATGTGCATGACGCTTTAAGCAGGTCTCTTTCCGCATGCTCTGACAAACAGACGCGTGAAGTCGATCGCTTCTGTAGTGTTAAAACATGTCAAATACAATCTCAACTTAAACCCATGAGCAATAGTTTGTCACTTCTACCTAATTCTACTCCAAAGCCACGGACTGACACCATAGGACTCCCTTTTCCAAGGGGGTGTAACGCTACGCCAAACGTAATTACCATGGCGACGTGTCTCTTCGATATGTGTCATCATGACAGTTACGGTTGACGTAACTTACACCCTCTGTACAAAGAGAGCCGCAGGCTAGAAGAGCAAAGGATTCACGATAAGTATCAGTGACGGTTCAGTTTTATGGGGAAAACCGTTTTCTCATCTCGGAAAACCCCTGTTAATGGGACAAGAAAACGACCCAGTATTTCGGTCAACCTGTAACCTGGTCTACATCGTTTTGTTGTATTGTATGATATTGTATTGTATTCACACCGTAGTGTTTCAACATTATGGTGGAAGGAAACCAACGACCCTCCACTGGCACGACCTTCCCACATATGCTCTGAGAGGAAGTCAGTATGAGCTGTGTTAGATATCACAGGGATCGCACTGGTGAGAGGCTCCCGGGTCATTACGCTGCGCTAGCGGGCTAAGAACTTCGGTGATTGTATTGATTGCATCGGAAAAATAAGACTTAATAATAAAAAGACTCGCACATTTCGTACACTTTCCCTCAAACAAGACCATGTTTATACCCCTCCCCCCCACACTTCTAACACCTTCCTTCACCTCCACCCCGTACGTAAAGATGTCCGACGGAACAACAACCTGTGACTATGATCTCGCGTAAGGCATTTGATTCTCGTTGTAAATAAAACATGCTTCGTAGGAGTTTTCCATTTTATATATAAATGCCGTACCGGGTCGGGTCACACCAAGGACTTTAAAAATGGTGCTTGTTGCTGCCACGTTTGAGGCTCAGCACTGAGAGGTTAGAGCAAGAAAAAAAGACTGGTCGGCCTGGAGTTAGTATAAGGTGACAGGGTGTCATGTCTGATGTCTTCGGTATGATGCTCCAGTAGCGACAGCTCTTTGTCGACACGAACCCGCCCTATCACACAAAGACACACTATAACACACATTATGACTGAAGACGTGTTGAGTACGGCGTCAAACCAGGCATATTACATACATACAAATGCTGTGTCTAAACTCTGATAAGGCTGAGTAATGTAATCTGTGTGGAATTCACCAGTCTTTTATGAGCGTATCGCAATTGAAATTCTTACAATGTTTAAACACTGGAGCCAAAGAAAGCAGTTTGAGTGTATAATCTTATCCACGTGGTAACCTACATGCTTCATAGACAGGCTCATAATGTCGGGTGAGGTTTTGTGTATGCGGAAAGCCCAGAGTGTGAAATTAGATATGTGGCCGTATTTTTCACTGAGATGGGCGTGAAGAGAAGTTATTTGTATTCAGGAGATTTGACAACAGCACTTAAAATTCTTGATCAGGCAGGCACTCTCCACCCCACCCCACCCCCCATCCGCAGGGAATAAGAGAATGGTGAAACAGGTTTTCTGCAATGGGTTTCGTGGACCTATAAGGTTACAGCATTCACTGGCTAAGTCATACATGCATGCATAACAAACGAACAAGTCACATGAATAGAAATATTAGTCAACATCACGAGGCATATGCTCTTTCGCTATCGATCAGACTATTTCCTAACAAATATAGCTCTCAAAGGTTTATAATATGGGAGTATTCCATGTTTTAAAACATTTCCCAAAGTTTAAAATTTAGCATGCACGTGTGTTTGGCCGAAGTCAGCTGACAAACCCTTGAGAGCTACTAGTTACATGCACACATATCCGTTACAACCACCTCTTAACTGTTATTTTTATTTTGAATGACCCAGAAGCCTCTCACCAATGCGGTCGGTCTGAGTTCAAGTTCAACTCTTGCTGGCTTCGTCCCCGGCCGTACATGTGAAGGTCTGCCAGCAAACTCAGAATGGCCGTGGGTTTCCCTCGCGTTCTGCCCGATTTCCTCCAGTCCTAATGCTGACCTCCGTCGTATAAGTGAAATCTTCTTGAGTACGGTGTAAAACGCCAATCAAATAAGTAAATAAATTTTAGGCCAGATGTCAGTATCAGTACTATAATATTTTTCCGTAGGAACAAAAATATTATATCAGTCTGTTTACTCTCTCTTCTATATTATGATGAGTGTCTAACGTGTACCACAAGTTTCATTTTTTTCACTGGTACACTAAGCCTTAAGTCCTGAAATTTAAGTTATAACGTAATTTGTAAGCTTTACCAGTTGACATTTGATCAAGCATAGGTAGTATAGGCGTATTAAATGATCGTATGTAGTTAGTTCTTCACTTAATTAAGACCGGCAATGCGACTTAAAACTTTTAATGAAATCTTTATTACCTCGCCTGTGCCAACGCCATCAATCTGGGGTGTCCAGTCATACTACTTTACATGGCATGCGCGGTTGTCAGCACTCGCTTTAAATCGCTGACAGCAGTTGCAACTGTCATACGGATGTCAAAAATAATGTAGAGGTCACCGAGGTCATGAGAGGAAGTCACGTGAGAACTCTGACTCGGCCTTTGTTCCAATTAATAAATACTTGATACACGCATTTTATTTTAAGTTATACACATGATACCAGCAGATAGCTACAGCAGTTTTATTGATTAATGTTCATTACAGGCCAGTTGTGGTTTTGATTTTCAGCTAAAGGATTATACTGTCTTCAATGAAAAATAAGACAAATTTAGGTTTCTTCGGTTATGGCAAATTATGTGTAAGGTATTCAACGAATTTTGCTTTCAGTGATTACTCAAAACCTTGATATAGGCCTATATAGCTCTTCCTTACAGTGGTGATGTAAATTGCGTATTTACGGAATGACAAACAGCATTCTTCTAGGCAACAAATATTTAAATTTTCATGTCTGCCGTTATATAACGTTTACCTATGTGTATATATTTATAATTATATGTGTGTATGCTCATTCTTGTACATGGTGACTTATGATTTATTGTATTACTAAATACTCCTTTTATAGCTGTATGCAATGTGTTGTTTTGAGGAGATCGACGCGTGGCCATTGGCTGTGAGTCATCCTCAATAAAACAAATAAAGAATTAAATTAGATTTGAAAGCAACAACAACAGCAACTATCGGCAGGAATCTGCGGTTACTGTTTTCATTGGCTAGTACATGTCATGTTGTGAACTAGTACATGCCATGCCATCATTTCGTCAATGTATAGATGACCCCCCCCCCAACTGCTTCTCCGCCCCACACACGCCGACATCCGTATGTATTTTTATGTATTATTTATGCATTCTCCCGACACTCCTTGAAACTTTTAGCGAAATTAACGAAAAAAACCAACAAAAAACAAACCATTAATTCATATCTCTCTGTAACCATTCATCTCGCCCAGCTGACAGCTAGCCAGCAAGTGTTGTACACACGGAAGTTGGTTACGCACGGGAAACAGTTCCGAGTACTTGCATATATGATATGTTTTTTCCCGGGAGTTCTCTTATTGACACTTTCATTTTGATTTCTGATATATCTGTATGCAGACTAGAACTACCCATACAGCTGTATATGCTGACCTAGGATTTATGGTATCCCATATGTCTGGCACTAAATGAACCAGTGACAATGTGTGTTCACAAAAACCAGCACATCGACAGCGTGCTAAAACCTATTGCTTAACGGAACGGCACGGTATTGATTACAGTCGAAATGAACAGTTCTGTCAGAGGTCGGCTTTGTTGTAGTTGCTGTTTTTGTTATGTGGGATAATCACGTTCTTGTTATTGATCGTGCACTATAGTTTTGAAATCGACGAGATTCGCAGTCTTTGTCTGCACATCGGTTATTAGGGGCTCAAGCCATTCAGGCTCGTTAGGGGTTCAAGCCGTTCAGACTTGAATCCCTTTTGTTTTAGCTCGGAGTATTAGCGGTCCACACTGGTTTTCTGTGCACATGCAACAACTGTTGCCTTTACATCAGTTAGCCGGAAACAGAGTGCAATGTGTGAACAAATAACCGGAACCAGAAGTGATCTCCTGTGAAAATTTTGAATTTGAGTCTTCTAAACATGCTACCCGATGTAATTTGACGTCCTGTTGGGGAATTTCATCTTATTTCTTTGCTGTGACGTGACAGGAAACGGTTAAGCCTGTAAAACTCAAGAACGTGCTATACATGTACTGTATACGTGCTGAAAATCTTTGAGCTGTATTAAAACTACAGGATCTACAGGGCTTCAAGATTGGACCAAAGGCCGATTTACTTTACATGTTTGGCACATGTACGTCTATATAATATATAATGCATCTACAATGCATTCGTGTTTCGGATGAATGTACAAATACTGGAAGTATGCTACCCGATGTAGTTTGACGCCCTGATCACCAGTGTGGTCTGATTTCATTCCCGCAATGCTAACTTTTGCAGCAAATTGCGATGGAACTGCGAAAAAGCGCAATTCGCCCCATATCTGCAGGTAACGTGAATGAAAACTGTTACAGAAGTAAGCCTGAAAAGCTCGGAGTGCTAAGGCCTGCACATCTACTGTATATGTGCCGATGTAACGAAAGAAATGTTACATACATGCACATACAGGCCCTGATGGGTTTAACCACGTAATCGCTGTCACTGACAGCTATATTATATTTTTTATTTTGAAAGGGACATTGCTGAACATGAGACCTCTGGTAACGTGACACGAGTGTATTATAAGTATGCGTAAGTGGAATTTTGTTACAGTAGCAGGTATAATATTCATGTCCTTCCTAACAAATTTGTCATGCTAAAGTAAAAAAAACTTTTCTGTGAAGGGAAAGACAAACATAATAGAACATATAAGAACCTGTAAAAGTGTAATATCAGATATTTACATGTACGATACAAAGACATTTATTTGGGGTACCAAATTTTACAATCAATCACATCAGTCTCGAATGAATTATTTTCGTTCCTTTCACAATAGCAGCCAGGGGCCCCCAGGGCTCAGTTGGTTAGCGCGCTAGCGCAGCGCAAAGACCGGAAGCCTCCCATCTGTGCGGTCGCTGTGAGTTCAAGTCCAGCTCATACTGGCTGCCTCTCCGGCCGTACGTGAGAAGGTCTGCGTGGAACGTGCGGGTGGTCATGGGTTTGCCACGGGATCTGCCCGGTTTCCTCCCTCCATAATGCTGAGTGAAATATCTTTGAGTATAATCAAATAAATAAATAATAGCAGCCATTATAGTGTTTGATTTGTCTAGGTATGGTTGTATTATTTTTGCACTAAATTCCTGCAACATCTTACTTGTAGCGCACTTGCCAGTGTATACTGGCGATAATCTAAGAACATGAGATGTAATTTTAGTGGACCATTTGAGTTCATTATTTATTCTGGGTAGTGTATTTATTCGAATAGTTTATTTGTATGAATGGTTTATGGTAAAACTTTAATTTAATTTTATGTGTAGGAACTGTATAAGTACCACATGTTGATGTTAGTACATTAGTCATTTTGAAGGCTTTGTTTAGTATGAAAACAATAGCACAGTGTCTTGAAGTGTGTTTTTTCAGGCCTGCCGCATTTGATTCTGTTTTGAAAGTAAAATGAAAGCTTACTAATTTCAGAGGATTTATCTTTAATCTGTACATTATAGCTTCAGTGAAGATGTGATGTACATGTAGGTCTGATTCTAACATGGATATGAATGTAACCATGCAGTCAAAACAGCTACATGTCTGTTTTCTGTATTGGTTGAATGAAAAACATATTGTAGTTTTTATTTAATCTGGAATTGCACTTATGCTGAAGTCTTGTAGCAAAAGAGAAGCCAGATAATTATAATAATACAATAATAATGCTAAAGGACAGATGTAAATGCAATTTGAGTGGCACACTAAACTAACAGAGGCATATTTTGATTTTTCACAGCATGGTAAACATTTCTAGTTATTTTCATCAACATTATCTTTGTATATATTTATTCTTAAACATTCAGTAGATTGTCCATGGATATTTTACTGGTAATTTAATTTTAATTTTTTTTTCTGATTTAGATAAACCTGTACATCGTCCCTTTCTTACAAAGCTGCTGCAGTGCTAACTCAAGCACATTTTAAAGTTGTGGTAAATTGTATCTCTTTACTTCATGTTGTCATGGAAATTTATTATGCAAGGCACATAACTGCAAATGTTTCGTAACATCGACTCACGTGAGAATCGTTACTCTAAGAATTCCAAACAGATCTGAAGCGCACAAGGCGTATAATGTCTGTTTGTTCTCAAGTTCAAAGATGTTCTCATTTGGTTTTTGAAAACTGTTCTTCCTGATTAAGGCACCGTAATAATACTTATGTATTACCTCATAATACAGTATACATTGGTAAAGAGCTTTGAATAATTGGAATATATAACATATTGTTATCCATATTTAACTTTCCGTACATTATTTTGTGCATAATACATCTGCCCAGATTTGATGGCACACTAAAATTGCTGAAAATTGAAATATTCTCTCGCTTCTGTTGGCAGTGGTTAAATGATGTGAATTCCAAGGTTATGCCAGCCAATGAACTGTTCCAGTTCTTCTGTTAGCCAACAAGGTAAATGTCTAATGAGGAGTGTAAATGTAGAGTGAAAGGTTTACTTGCAGATCTAATACGATTGGTCATGTTTTGAAACGATCCTGAAACTCACTGGTTACACTGAGTATACGAAACCTCTGACCATGCTCAAAAACCAATGGTAAGGCAGCATACTTTTTAACCGCGTGTGAAGGCGCTAGTGTGAAGCAGGACCTTAGCCAATTGTTACGTCAAAATTTGTTTGTAGCAGAGTGCCTGTAATATTACAATGTACAATTACATATTTAATGAATTGCAATACTCTAAAGGGCTTTAGGTAACAACCTGTTACGAACCCCGTCCTTAAGATAAAGGATTGTAGTTTTTTTTATTTCTTGTCACGTTAACAGGGTCTGTGTCTGACCTACATTTTCTTTTTTATATACGTCGTAACCTGCATTGTAATTCAGTCGCGTGTTTTCGAGGCTTCTGTAATGATCAGTTTCGTGTCATTGTATATAAAGCGTAACATCTGGAAAGATGCACCAATGTTGTAAACATGTTTACGGACAAACCACCTAGAAGTTTCTTTACGTTAGCCTATAAATATTAGCGACGAAGTTGTTAAGCTAGCACTCATTTTACTTATGTCCACTTGACGGCAGTCATTTACTCAACGTCATTTGATAGCAGACATATTGACTCTTGGTCAGTTGGAAGGATTTTGTGGGATTTAGAGACATCGGTTTTCGTACCATTGGACATACGTCATTTTGTACTCCATTTTCGTACGTAGAACTTTTGTGAGCTTGTGTTTCGCCACTTAGTATTTTGTTTGAGACGTTCTTTTGGAGCTTGCATTGCTCATTGTCTCTTTGTGCGATTATGTACATTTCATCCCAGTTTACCTTGAAGGTGACTTTGTGTATATTTCAGAGAAGTGAAACATGCATCGCCAGCTCGGCATCACGGACGGTATTGCCAATCCGTCTGCCCAGGAACGTTGCACCTTGCCGGGGAGATGGATATATACCATAGTCGGCCTACCGTGCCCTCTGCTGTTCGTCACTACAGGACTGTCCGTCAGTTTGTGAATTCCCCAAAACTGTGGGTTCTATATTTACGTGGATGGACTTACCTTTGGAAGCCGGAATATTCCAACCGGATTTGGACGCAGTCACGAGGAAGAAACTACATATAAGAAACTATATATGTATAATCTCAAACGCAACCTTTAGGTGACATGCTTTGAAATGCAACAGTTAGATGACACCTCGTTATACTCTTAACCAATGTTCATTAAAGGGTCGTTTTTGGACAAAATTGACACAATTCATCTGTATATAGTGCTTGCAACGTTTTAATGCCCTTAATACTGTTATTTCCAAATATACATTTTCCGCGTGTCACCCAAACGTAAACACCCAAGAGCTGTTCATGCTAGTCTGCAACACTTTAGTGACATTAAATATATGTGGTATGCTAATCTGTCTTTGGTTCATTTTCTGATCATAAAATAAGCTCAATAATACATAACAGGTCAAAATACTTACCAGCCGTTTTCCGCGGGGCAGTCCCGCCATAGCAACTTTTCTTGCCTCCACTTACCAAAGTTATATACGTGGCCAGCCATGAAGTTCAAATTATGCATAGGCGTTTTCCAGGTCCATGTTCCATGAAAAGTAACGTTTTCTAACTTACCTTAATTGGTTTATTCAGTCCGGCAACCCGATATATCCAGTGTATGACTGAACTGAGCATAACATATATACGTTAATGTAATTTAAAATGGAAAAAAGTGCATGTCACCTAATGGTTGCTACATAAATATATCTCAGAAAAAGTAGTCCTGATTTTTCTGTTCCATAGACCTTTAGCTGTCTTACAAAGTGATCAGTAAAATGGCGCCTATCATTTTATTTTGGTAAACAGGTATTGAAATGTCTAGAATATAAAAACTTGACCTATAAATCACAAAATCATATGGGTGACACTGAATATATTCCAAGGGTGACACATGTCACCCAAACGTTGCGACGTTGTCGCCTAACCGTTGCAGATGCTCAAATATATATATATATGTATTTGTAATTATCTGTATTATTTTCGTACATTATTGTCAGTTGAACTATTTGTCTATTTTGTTCAAATATATATATTGAACTTATTCAAGCGTCTTCGTGTTTCTTTGTTTTTGATCTTGTGTAAGGTCTATCGCTGCCTGAGAGTTGAACAGTTCACTTGTTTATCATTTTCCCTCTCCGACTGTGGTACCCTTACAAGCCACAAACATTGTCTCATTTTTAGGAAATTTTGTGTGTAGCCTACAGGTAAAGTTTGAAAACCAGCCAGAAATTCATGAGTATGTTTATTTTTCCTTCATTCTCATTGGTTATTTCCCTTTAAATGTAGGCCTCCTTGAGAATACAAGTATGACATGCTTTATAATTATCAAAAGCACAGTTGGGTGTATTGATTGTAACTCTTGTCCATACAGAATTTGTGAACTCCTTTTAATGTACAGCATTCCAACGAGGTTACAGCCTATGATTAAAAAGTAATTAATAGTTGTGTTTTCTTTTCAGTGCGACTTGCATGAGGTTCAGATAGACACAACATACCTGGGCAAGTATTGCTGGAATGGTTCCCCACATCAGCCAAAACTAACTTAAATATAGGTAGGTAGCTGGAGCGCCCTGAGACTATTACAGAGTGTGCCTGGTCAGTGTTAATGACATTTCAACTACTTTCTAATAGGTCAAAGTTCATGTTTGACTTCCTAATGCCCGTCAAACATATTTCCAAAGTTATACTGAGCGATTAAAAACTATGTTATGTTTGATTAGAGTTTGAAGTAACTTAATTGGTCGTATCAGCAACTGTTGTAATTGTCATCACCAACTCCCACCATAATGATCGGCGTTGTTGTATAAGTGTGATATATTCTGGGATGCAGCGTAAATTGACAAATAAATTACAGAGTAAGAAAGCAAAGACACTAGGCAGAGCAACCCACATGATATTGGCACCAGGCTGATCTGAAATTGACATCTTTCACTGACTGACTGATGTCATTATGCTGAGTTCTGAGTACTTTTCAAGTGTGAAAGCTGGATATATGCCACAATTATTAACGTAGCTGTGAGCTAGTTATTGAAGATGCAGTTTGGCTGCATTCTTTTAGGTCGTACATTTTTGCTGTTTTTCGGAAATTTTGTCTGTAACATTTTTAAACTTTATCACATTGAAGGCTGGTTTGTTGTTATTCGTCTGAAATCTGCTGCTGTGGGTTTAAACCTCGCAGAATTGACGGAAAGTTTTTGATACTCTTCCGTCATGTCATTATGCAACAGGAGGTCACCCTCCAGTGGTAAAAGCATGGCAGCTGGACCAAATGTAATTAAACTTGGTTAGTTACATTCATAACATTAAATTATACATAGCATATCTGTATGATTTACATAATTTTGTATTCTATCAGTGTCTATTGCCATACCCCAGAATTTTAAGGGTACAGTGATTAGAGGAAAATTTAATCACTTCCATTTTCTTTATACCGCTAAATTGTTAAAAACAGGTTTGATTTGTTGCTGTACCGTACTGAAATTATTTGTTTGTGGCGATGGTGCAAGGATAGGCTATAAGTACCACTGTATTGTAATTCCTGCCTTAACAATAGTCACTTTTCCCTCCAGTAATTATATGTATTATCGTAGTGGACAAAGGACTTACATTACATTATTGTTTTGCATAATGACAGAGATATATGCACCGGTAAATCATGTATGGGATGCAGTGGTGTCATATAAAAAGCGTGAACTGCTACAGAATGCCACTGAAGAAACTTACATATGCATCTGAAAGAAATCAAAACAGAACGAGCCTTCTTTGGCTTCTTGATCAACCAGAAAGAATTATTAAAGTTGATATCTATGAAAATGTATTTTTATTGATTAGAATACTCTTTTAACGTTTATATCTGAGAAAACACTGAAAAGGTATTTACATATTGCTGTATTATTGTAGAGAGCCTCAGGGAATATCATGTTGTCAACTTTGACTGAGTTCAAAAATTTCAGTTAGATGCAGAGAGTGCCGTACAAGCTTAAACAATTTTCCGGATCATTATCACTTTGTATTCGTAAATTGTATGTATATCTACAGGAAAGTTCACAATCATAACTCTTATGCATAATGCTCGGAATATCAATATGGTACCCAGATTTTTTTTAAACATTTTAATAATTCTTCTGCTATCAGTAAAATAACTGATACAGGTAAAGAAGGGACTATTAGAACAATTTTTAGAATTCAGTTGAATTCAGTTAGAACTACTTTCCACTCGTTAAATTAAGCATTTAATTCCAGCATTTACTTGTAGCATGTATTCCCTTTCATTCAAATATAGTTATACAGTGTGTAGTTATCACTTGTTACATGTTGTTACATGTATTTGGTGCTAATGGATATTATTAGTTACATGGTTACTGAGCGAAAGGATACGAAACTATGTGGGAGCCTCCTATTGCGCGAGGCATCAGCCGAGCTCAATGTGAGACTTACTGACCCTAAAAACTACACTGAAAATTTGTTTCTTGTAAAAGAAAAGAAGTTTCAAAAGTAACTTCCTGTCGCGTTGAGGGACTTTGAATTACCAAGCAGTTATATGGGAATTATGACGTTATAACGTTATTGACAAAGTTCATTCAACATTCTTTTGTGACCTTGTGTCGTTGGTGCTATTGTTGCGTGGCAGTGTAACTGTTACGTCTTGGTGTTCTCCCTACTCTTGAGTCATCAGACGCATATATATCATCTGCTGCAGGGTTTAGAGATGTACACGTCTACCACGTGATCACTACTGTCCACTAAAAAGCAGAGTATTTTGTATGGTGTGGGATAAACATGCATATTGGTGTAAAAGTTGTCCAAAAACCAGTCGTTGATACCTAGCATACTGATAACCATACTTTGATTATCATTACCACCATCATCTTGGAAGGGATTACTCAAGGGATTCAGGTGGAGGTAGGTCGATGGTGGTGAGAAAACTGCTGATTATGCATGCTCCTAGTCATGATTTCTGAAACTGCCCATCCCAGCTCGACTAAGTTACTGTTGAACTTTTTGAAGACTACATGTAATCATCATTGGCACTGGATCCAAGTATATATTACTCTAGGTCCAACATGCGATGGCAGGTAGAACCCTGTGCTACTGCACGTGGCCAACCTGTTAAAATTGTCTCAGTATCGGCTGGAACAGTACCGGGCTGTTTTTTCCATGCATCAGCCTGCTTTTTTACCATGCACATGTCTGCTTGTTATCATGCACCGGCCACAAGCCATTACAAGCCACATTTTTTACCATGCACATGTCTGCTTGTTATCATGCACCGGCCACAAGCCATTACAAGCCACATTTTTTACCATGCACATGTCGGCTTGTTATCATGCACCGGCCACAAGCCATTACAAGCCACATTTTTATGAAAAGATCATCAAATGCCCATGAACTACTGGTACTTCTACAAATATACAGATACAGTTCATATGTGAAATGTTGTGAAGCAGTCCTGTTTGTTGTATATAGAATACCATAAACCTTAAACCTTTTCTATCACTAAAACAGCTTTTATTCGCTACTGTATGAATACAGTTATAGTAAAAATGATGCCAAAAATGATTTGTTTGGTGTCATAAAAGGAATAAGCTTCATAAAACTATGAAAATTAATTCTCTAGACCCTACAGCTCTCCAAGAAGATAATGAAGTATTACTTCCCTCGGTGGTTTAAAAGGTTTCGGTATATATATTTAGTTGTTCTGCTAAGACACCGGTGTGCTCAAGTTTTCTTTATAGGGTTTTACATGTTCTATAAATATGTGATATTCATACTGTGTCACAATTGTGATATTGCTGAACAGATATCAGTGGTTATACTGAACAGTTCTTGATCACAGGGTATCTATAAACATGCATGTGGTCACCAGACATATTATTGTATTAGGCTGTTATATGGCATGCCCACTTTTACATGTTCTTGTTTATGCATTCTGTATATCTGAGTTGTTGGAGTAAATTCTATAAAGTTTTTGTTTCTAGGTATACATTTGTACATGTATTTTAAGTGCGATTTCAGTAAGATAGACAAAATATGAAAGGATCAGGGTAGAAAACTATATTTATTTATTTATTTGATTGGTGTTTCACGCCGCACTCAAGAATATTTCACTTATACCGCGGCGGCCAGCATTATGGTGGGAGCAAACCGGGCAGAGCCCGGGGGAAACCCACGACCATCCGCAGGTTACTTGCAGACCTTCTCACGTACGACCGAAGAGGAAGCCAGCATGAACTGGCGCCAACGCGCCGTTATGACCTCATACTTCTCACCAATGCGGTCGATGTGAGTTCAAGTCCAGCTCATGCTGGCTTTCTCTCCGGTCGTACACCCGAAGGTCCACCAGCAACCTGCGGATGGTCGTGGGTGTCCGCTGGGCTCTGCCAAGTTTCTTCCAACCATAATGCTGGCCGCTGTCGTATAAGTGAAATATTCTTGAGTACGGCGTAAAACACCAATCAAATAAGTAAATAAATGTAGTGAAATATTTTCGAGTACGACATAAAACGGCAATCGAATGAATGAAAAAAATTTCAGAGAATATCAGTCAAGTAAATCACGGAAGGTGTCAATGTAAATGCAACCAGTTATGGATATTCACTGTCGAAACGCATATTTTTCTCATGAAAACATAACCAAGTTATAGTAAATCTGAAAAGACGTGTTTAACGAGTGAGATCACAGTAGACTAAGGTTAAACCGCGTAAATGTTTGACGGCCATGTTTTTCCTGCAAAGGCACGGTTAGTTCCAGTTTCCTTTTATACGCCGCTGATTATGAACGTGGGAGGTGCCGTTTGTGAAAATACGTGAAACATGTAACAGCATGGGAAGGCATCTTGTGGGTACAATCGCCTGTAAATATTATTTTGAAAAATACATGTAAATAAGATAGAGGCTTGATTTTATTAGTTTTAGTAACATGTTTGAACACATTATTTTATACTATATAGCAGGTTTGCGCTGCACAAAAGCCAACCTATAGTTGTACACGTAGGATCACTATCCATTTTGACCATATGAAACATTCGTTTAGCAAATAAGGAGCCAAGTTTTAATTACAATTACATGTTTCCTTCCACCCTAATGCTTGTGGCCGTCGTATAGGTGATACTCCGGAGTATTGCGTAATCAAACAAATAAATAAATCGTATCTAGGAGTAGGCTCTTCCCTGACGCGTTCAGGGGGCTTGAAATCAATAAACAGCTGAACATGTAAAACGACACACAGCCAACGGACCGTGTCACCGTCATCTTGCTATATTTGAAGTGTGCCACAAAGTGAGAGCATCACGGCACGAAAAGATCATCAAGATGTCGTTACCTCAAATCTCGAATCATTCAAAAAGCCTTAAAGAACATGGAGTTCGTGAACAATGATTATTGTATATAGCGAAGAGCCTTCCATTGTATATATATATATATATATGTGTGTGTGTGTGTGTGTGTGTGTGTGTGTGTGTGTGTGTGTGTGTGTGTGTGTGTGTGTGCGTGTGTGTGTTTGTGTGTGTGTGTGTGATGACACCGTGTTTGTACAGAGTACAAACTGCTTGGAGAGAGCCCTCAGCAAAAAAAAGTGAAACACCTGGGGCAGGTGCTTCAAAGTTTATTTGGAAGATGGAATGATATCATACTGGGAAAATGTAACTTTAAGCCACAAAAGTGATATGAATTTTAGGATATTTAGCTTATGAGCAGTACAAGTACAGGTTAGACATTGTTTGGTGACAATTCACAGGATAGTACAAGGAGTTATCCAAGTCACATTAGCTGTTTTCGCTTTCAGTCTTAATATCATCTTCGGTAACTGTCAAATAGTTAAAAATTGAATATAAATATTGCACTCTAAATAGTGCAGATTTAAAGACTGCAGCCAAGTATTTTGTCAGAGAAACTTGGGAGTTCCTCGAAAACAAACCTTAGGCCTATAATGCATGGCTGGGATAAATCGTACATGTACATTTGACCTGTGAATAGATTTGAGCGCCTTAAATCATGACGTGATACAACTATTAGTTTAAATGATACCCACGGCCCAATTCAGGACTCTCGCTTGTAAGTAACAATACAAGCATTGCATAAGACCTTCTGCTGACCATGTCGGGGATAAGGCAACCGAACTCCCAGTTGTTCATAAATGGCCACTCAAACTGTACTGTTTATAAGTAACAGTCTAGTTCATTGTACATAGTACCATTATATTTTAGAACTCTTCTGCGTTAGCGGTGCGCTTGGCATGTCAACTGCAAAGAGAAATCACGGTTTGTTTTCCCAGTCAGATCTGCAGAGGTTTATGTGTCACACTACGATGCCCAACTGCTGCCACAGTGTCAGTATTATTAGGAAATTGATCGCCATAAACGTTACACGGTTCATGATGTTTTATTTGATGTAATACTGAAGTATTGACATGCATGTAGCACCACTACAACAACAACTACTATCACAATTACTAAAATAAGTGGACAGTACTTTGGTTATCGTAAAGAAGAATGTAGGGTAAAGCTATTTATAGTAGGGTTTGCATCATGGTGATTCATTTTTATTGTTTCTTGACAGTTTTTGACCATACGTCAGAGATTCGAGTAAGAAACAGACAGTGCTACTGACTGTCGTTGATCGCTCTACAATGATGACTGTTGTGGACGTCACTCTCGGTTTGGATGCCTTGTATTTTACTGACTCGGGCCACTCAGCGGTTAACTAACTGTTATTCCTTCATAGAAGAGACAAACACTAGCTAACAACTCCAGCGTTTTTCGGTCCTACCACACTATTCCGAAAACTGACTTTTCTCGTTTTTCTGGAAAACTGCTGATGACAGTCGTTGTTTATTTATAATGTTCATATTCAAATTGCGTGTGTTACATGATGGTCTGTAAAACGTCACTTATCCGCGTACCTACTTATAGCCGACATGATATAGCTGGCACTAATGTAACTGTTATATTAATCCCAGGTTATAGATGTATAGGAAAATTTGTCGTCTCCAGAACTGCTTAAGTTTTCCGATTGCACTGAAAATCGATAGGCTTGTGCACGTCTAATGGGGCTGTTAAGTTTGAAAACTTTATTCAGATCGGTTGGAAACCATACAAACTCACAAATTATGGTCAATTATGTCACGTTATCATGTGGCTTTGAATTTTGAAAGAAAACGTACACAGGTATGTACACGCAGTTGGGCATGTTGAAGACGAGTCTGGGTTATGTTTTCTCTGATATATAGTTTTCCTGCAATTAAACTAGAGTTAAAAATTAGAATGGGCAGGTGTTTCTAATGTTTGAAGGTCACATCATAGAAAATTATTATAGATGTAAAGGTGAAAATCAACCAGCCAAAAAGATTATAGACCTACATAGGTGTGAAAATTGTTGAGTTATATTGAAGAATACAAGACTTGCAGAGCTTCAAGAATTTCGGAAATATATATTTACTATATCAATTTTGGAGAGTTTTACAGTTTCTTGTACATGTACATTGGTGGTTGGAAAGGAGTTACGCTTTGTACTGAACTTGTGCGTTGCTCAACAGATTTAAATTCTACAGGGTTGTTCACCCCAAGATCATAATTAGCGTATTGGGGGGAGGTGTTAAGTTTAAGACGACTGTGAAATGCGTTCACTGTTAGTCCGAAGGCATTATCCAGCATCCCAGCTTGAGGCATGCTCTACGCGTTCCACCATATACTTTCGGTGCCATGGGCGGCAATGGGAACAGACCAGCGAAACGGGAATAAACCCACTAAGTACAAGACACGAGCTCGAAACAAAAATAATGAATACCTTCATATGTATACTAGGACGAGAGCGGGGGAGTGCAGTCTTCTGTGGATACCTGCCCCAATGGAACCTCATCAAGGAAGTAAATTTGCAGTAAAAGTAAACTTTTACCACAGAAAAATATTTATAACTGCAGGCTGGAAAGATTTCCACACCCACTTAAAGCTAAACACACCACCATCTTGTTGGTCTTGAGCTAAAATAATGCGACAAATTCGATTTGATTACGCTACCAACCCGTTAACCCTTTCACCTGCTCAGACTGATTGTAAGGCACACACAGCACGCAGAGAGAGCCCTGTGAGCAGCCGAGTTGTGTTTTATTCATATTTATTTTCCCTGAGCGGTTTAATAATGTACATGTTGCTGTGATCAGTCTAGGATGGTCTTTACCTCTGAGATATTTTGTTATATCATTTCTTGAAAACTTTCGTGTTGTAAGTAAGTAAGTAAATAAATAAATAATAAATAAATTGTCACAGATTTGCTGGTCGTTATTTCCATGTGCTCGTCATGAGATATCTTTCGTGTGCAAGCCATCTTAGCGTGCAGTCCGTGGTGCATAAGGGGTTAACCTGGAACTTGGCTACCTGGCTGTGTAAGGACTGCACTCCCTCTATAGTATACATGTGAAGACATTCAATATTTTGTTCTCTATTTTCAACAACAGCCACCAAGCTGGCTCCATTGTTAGTCATTATCACACTGGAACCGGTTCACAGTGAAATCAAACAACCAGGGAATTGCTAAAAGGCGAGGCAGGCTTATGTAACAAAGCCTCCAAAGAACAAAGCCGTAATAATGCTCACCTGCACTCACTAAATAATGACGGGATTCCCGCGTGTGCTTGTGATTGACGTTCACCGCTATTTAAACTTAGCGGGGAGAGGGTGGGAGGGGGTGGGACTGTGTATATATAAGACCTTGAAATGGGACACATTTCAGAAGGATGGAATGATCACAGACAGTTCAGAAGGACGTAAGGAGCAGCGAGAGCACAGAGAGATACACGTTATTAGTAAAGGGTAAAAAGTGTGACGGTGTTGTGTTATATATATAGGGTACTACAGAATTTAAGGTATTTAGTTACAGTGATAGTGAAGTAGACAGTTATGGTGATAATGAAGTAGAAAATTCGTTATTTGATAGTCTGACGATGTTATTTAATATTATAATTCATAAGCCAGTTGTTTTCCTTTATACAGTGATAGAGAAATAGATAATCAGCTACTTGATAGTTCATAAGCTAGTTGTTTACCTTAGTATTTCGTTATTTATTTACTTTATTTAGTCCTTTTAGTTTACGTAGCTCTTTTAGTTAGTTTATTTAAATAATTCCTTTATTTAGTTTATTTATGGTGTAGTCAGCTTACTTAGTTCATTAGTTTATTTAGATACATATTTCGACGCGTCGCGATTCTCGATTTGTTATTTAATTGCCTTGATTCTATTGCTATTTAGTTCGCTTGGTTTATTTCGTTCTGTCACTTTATTTAGTTCCTTCATTTGTTTAGTTCATGTATGATATGGTAATTGATAAAAATACCAAGTTCAGCAAGTTAAACAACTGGTTTATTTAGATATTTTTTTAGTATCCTTACTTAGTTCATTAGTTTATGTAGATACAACATTTAGTGAATTGATTTGTCGCGATTTCTTATGGACGAATCGTCATTTCTTATCGACGTGCTGCGATTCGCGATTTGTTATTTAATTGCCTTGATGTGTTTACTTAATTGCCTTGATGTGTTTATATCAGTTAATTTACATTGATTTGTATATTTAATTGCCTCACCTTGATCTGCTTATTTAATTACCTTGCCTTGTTCATTTCACTTTGCTTTTGTTGTTTTTAGTTGCATTTGGCGCGAATAATTATCGACATGCCGCGATTTGTTGTGATTTATAGTTCCATTTGTTGTGGTTTACTGCCCCGATTTGTTGTGATATATTGCCCTGATGTTTTCCCTTTCTTTGCACAGATTTCTTTCTTTGTTGCGAATTTCCTTTCTTTGCAGCGAATTGTCTTTTCTTTCTCGCGATGTTTTATTCGGTTACCTTGTGATTCGGTTGCCTTGTCACTCGATTGCCTTGATTTGCCTTAGTTTATTTAGTTGATATTGCACCTACCCGAAATAACAAAACATAACACACAACTATTGCCCCTAAGTACGAGCCTCCGAAAAAATAAATGACGAAGCGCCAAAAACGTAAACGACGAAGCACCGAAAAGGTAAACGACGAAGCGCGGAGAAAGAAACGAGAAACCGCGAAATCAAAGACATTCATTCCTCGACATAACTAACCTTCTCCAACCCCCCCCCCCCACACACTTAACATTGCACATACCATTCTTTGGTTGTTGTTTAGCTACTTCAGTTGTCATTGCTTGTTACTTGGTTAGTCACTTCGATTGTAATTCCTTGTTACTTGTTTGGCCACTTCGATCGCCATTGTTTGTAACTTGTTTATTTTCCTCTTCTCTTTTCAAAGTAACTAAAGGCCCATGGGATGATTGAAACAGAGGAGAGGGAAAAGGAGACTCATGGGAAGGGAACAATGGACAACCAAATCAGGATCGCTAAAAAGACTTTCTAATCATAGGACTCTCTCTTGCTTCAAACGAGTGGATGAGGCCTGACATCCTAACTCCCCAAATATACTTGTCGCACTTACTACAGGTACAGGTTTCCAGTACGCTGTTTTTTCCTGAACGGTGTCCGATATAAGTGGCGACAGCACCAGAATTGCAAGTCATAGGGGAGGAAGCAAGAGAACTGTTGTAGCAATCTCTATCACTAAGGTAACAATATCATCACTGATCATTTTTGTTTGTATAAATTTCTGTAAATCACTTGCACTGTTTTCCTACCCTTCAATGTAAAGACCCGTGTTTCATATTTACCTCGGGATGTTCCGCAAATGTTTGAAAAACATCTCATGAATTTATCTAACCCAATGAAATAAATGTCCTCAATGATAATGTTTTTCAGTCTCACGATTGATTTTTATTACATTTCAACTTATACTTAGCTTCATGCCAGAAAATACACGATATTAATGTTTGGTCTGGTATTTGGTTCTAGTCATTGAAAATCTCTGGATGAAATCGTAATTCCAACAACGTTATACACACTGGTATATACCTATTTCTGTCACTGCAAATGCATTTGCAAACAGACGGTAAGCATATTGAAACCAACGGGCCATGCTGTTCAAGCATAATACCAGCAGAAAAATTAGATGTAAAGTTAAACTGGACTCTGGTTTCATTTTGCATTCATGTATGATACAAAGTATCACATGTGTGGAAATGTCCAGGACCCAGTTTCCAGGAGCGTCTGAATTTTTTGGCCTCAGCAATGTAATATTATATACTTAGGCCTATGTAGTGTTGGAGTTAAGTTTTTGTTGAGAAATGTTATATTTCCGACTCTCTGCAAAAAACTACTGACAAAGTGAAAGACCACTCAAAATTGAAGTTGTAATGAGTGAGCAGAGCATGAAAAACTGTATCCAAAACACCTTCAATGATTGTTTTTTAGATTTTTTTCCACCAAATTATACTCAGTCAAACATTTTGATTGAATGGAATGTATTATATTGAACCGGATTGAGAAAAGTGACGTCACACATACCTTTAGCTGCTACAGAGCCTCTGATTGTTACATGTAGTACTACACCAGTATTTAGTGTGGAAATATAAAAATCAGAGGTCGTTTAGCAGCTAAAATGATTATCTGTGACGTCACTATTATTCAGCCTGTTCAATGTGGTCCATAAAGTCCACCATACAATCAAAAATTTTGACTGCGTTTAAGTTGGTGAAAAATTTGTCGAACTTTCGTATGACCCAACCCGGTAGTGATCACGGATCCCCCGCACTGGAGGCGAAGTGGCACGAAGTGAAAACAAGCCCTGATATAGAGGCGACCATAAATCAGCCAGAGACACCAGAGAAACCAGGCCAAACTGTTTACTGTTTCAAGCATTAAAATGTCTTGTTAACTCGTTGACAAATGATAGAAATCAAAGCCGTTTATTCGCTCGTCGTTGCCAGTTTTTATTGTACTGGCTACACATCTCCATTATCATAATTCGGTGCCGAATGGTGGTTCGGCCCCCTATGTAAATAAAGAAAACTTCGCTAAAAAGAGAAAAAGGTTGATCACAAGATGTATACGGAAACCACAAGTGCTCCAGTGTAAGTGAAAAACAAAGTCTCTATCTGAATTCCAAGCCATTTTTAAACACTGGCTACCGATGCAATATCATGTCGACGAACGTTGGTGAGATTAAATCGTAAAATGTGCATGCAGAATTCAAAGACTGTTGGCAAATTTACCTGTTCTAGGGTGCTGGCTGATATATTTTATACAAGTACAAGGAATGAATATGGCACAAAATACCGCCACAATGTTAATAAAACATTTCCCATTTTGAGAAAGCACATGTTACTGGACATCAGTATTCGTTGTGCCATGGCACAGTGATTAACGGAAGACGTTGTCAGACTTGGGGGTCGATGGGCAAAATACACAGTAATATTGTTCTGATCAAATTTCAAAAGTGAAGCAATTTGTCAAATAGAGTGTTGACAATATATCACAATGGGCCTTAAGTCTGTAATTTTTGAGCGATGTGGCTTGGTTTTTACCTCCACTGGTCGGTTATGTAAGTATGTGTGTTATTTAAGTCTGCATGTCTGTCCGGTGTCTGTTAGCTTTCCCTTTAAAACTCTACTCCTCCTACAGTTTTTGTTAGATTTCAATGAAACCTCGGTCAAATGTAGACGACATCAATTTATTTATTTATTTACTTATTTATTTGATTGATGTTTTGCGTCATACTCAGGAATATTTCACTTATACGACGGCGGCCCGGATTATGGTGGGAGGAAACCGGGCAGAGCCCGGGGGAAACTCACGGCCATCCGCAGATTGCTGACGGACCGTCCCACGTAAGGCCGAAGAGGAAGCTAGCAAGAGCTGGACTTGAACTCGCAGCGACCACACTGATGGGAGGCTTCGGTCATTGCGCCGCGCTAGCGCGCTAACCGACTGAGCTAGACGACATCAAGATACATAAGTCGTAGTATCGATTTTTTTATTTCGATGACTGCTTGTCAGTCTGTGTGTCTGTTTATACAGAATATGTTAACATTTTCATAATGCTACTCTTTCTATGCCTTTTCTCCGATTTCAACGCAGCTTATCTCATATGTAGACTACATCGAGATACATAATTCGTAATATAGACTTTCAATTTCCATGATCGGTTGTCCGTCTGTCTGTTTATCCTGTATATATTAACATACATGTATCTTTCAAAACGCTACTCATCCTACAGTTTTTGGCCGATTTCAACAAGACTTCGTTGAAGTGAAGCCGACATCAAGACACATAATTCGTAGTATCGATTTTTAATTCCGATAATCGGTTGTCCGTCTGTCTGTTCATCCAGTATATGTTAACACATCCTTAAAACACTGTTACTCCTCCAACAGGGTTTGTCCAATTTCAATGAAAATTGGTTCAACTCTAGACTTGAATCGTAGCGTTGATATTCCATTTCGAAGATCGGTTATCCGTCTGTCTGTCTGTTCAAATGGCATATGTTAACATTACTTTCAAAATGCTACTAATAACTGTTACAGTCCTTGTTCAGTTTCAACAAAACTTGGTACAAGTGAATCAAGATACATATTTCGTAGTAATTTTCAATTTTGACTATCCATTGTCCATTATAAACACATAACTTTTGTGATTGACTCAGTGATAACTTTGTCCCAACCAGAACAGCTACCGTCCCATCAGAGGATTAAAACGCTCTGCGCTGCTGGTAGAGAAAACGTCAACATATTTAACATAATGACGCCAAAAACAGGACACGGTTGCATCTATAATATATTTTTGCACACAGGTATACTAGATACCCTAATGCTACTGGCTGAAAAATGAAAGGCACGTAAAACTGCTGTCCAAGATGACTTGTGCGGAAGTGTCCCACCACCTCTTTTTACGGTCCTTTTCCAGGTTAATCCGAATGCCTGTAGCTCCGACATCTTTTCTTACACCAACGTTTGTAGCTAAATGCAGGCGATCAAATATTTGATTTTATGTCTACGGCTATACAGAAACAGTTCATGCTTTGAGATGATCTTCTGGATCTCGGACTGTCACCAGCATCTGTTGCAGTTTTGAGTTTACAATGGAGAAGAGTCGCTAAACAAACTTAGCTAATAGTACAGCACTTTATCCCTCTCTAAGTATCGACTGGCATGACTGGTTTTGTTGACCGTGGTTTATTTGTTCTTTTTTATGGATCTTCTCTCCATCAACCATCACATTATTCACGTGTGCGCAGGAGTTTGTCCATCGATGACACAAATACCTAAAAAAGAGTAATGTGGTATTTATGGTAAAAGAATTTACTATTAATACATCATTAAAAGAATTTCCTTTACGGATAAAAGTGATATTTCATTAGTTAGATATCACTTTTGTTACTAGGTGGCACAGAGGCGGAGACACCTACTGACATCGTTCAGATGATTAGGGGCTCAAGCCATCCAGGCTTGAATCCCTTTTGTTTTCGTTCCTATTATTATTATTGCCAGCAAATTTGTTCCGCTTTTGTTTTGAGAAAACGGCAAATCACAATTATGAAAGTTCAGTATGTTTGTTGCACAAACCTGAAGTTTTGCACGTAAACTTTTGGTCATGTTACTTGGCGGTCATACTGGATTTCGGTGAAAACCTTTAAAAATCTTCTTCTCAAAAATGGCCGAACAGATTGTTCTGAAACCTTAGTATGTAGTATCTACAAGGCTGTGCACTTCAAATTTGGAAAGGAAAGTTTGATTGGTGGAAAATTTTAGAAGATCGCCATTGGATAAATATGTCATGTGACCAAAAACCTCGTTTTTTTCAGTATATTTTTGGAGAGAATTTTAGTGTCGGAAATTGTTTTATCTGGTGCAGTTTTGGACGCTGATTCCCGCTATACACATTGATGTGGGTGTAACTCCATAACCACTGAAGCTAGAGGAGCAGTCTTAAGGTCTAACATCATCCCATGGCATGGAGACAAATTTTACAAAACCGGAACTGAAGTCAGCCAACCGGAGGTACTACATGCCCCCCCCCCCAAAAAAAAATTTTCCATTTTCGCAAGTTTCAAAATAGCATGGCAGAAATGAGTGAAATGTAGTAGGCCTGGGAACTGTTTTAAGTCGTGAGTAAAAGTTTTGGTGTGTTTTGGATCAGGTGACCTAGCCGCCATATTGGGTTGATAGGAAAACTTTTGAGGGGCATTTTTTGCCGAACCCTCAGTCCGACTGATCTGAAATTTTGCACATGTAGCAACTGTTGCCTGTGAATTATTTTGGCCAAAGACAGAATGCAATGTGTGAGCAAATAACCGAAACCAGAAGTGATGTCATATGAAAACAAAAATTTCAAAATGAAGTCTTTTAAATATGCTACTCTACATAGCTTGACGTCCTGATCACGAAGCTGGTCTTATGTCTTTCCCACGATGCATGCTTTTGTCGTAAATTGCAATCAAATTGAGAAATAGCGCCATTTCCCCTATATTTGCAAGTCAGGTGAGAGAAGACGGCCAAAGCTATAAAGCTCAAGATCGCTCCGTGTGCTACGTATGTGCTATATGTGGGCTGGACATCTTCAAGGTGTCTTAAAAACGGCAGGATGTACTGGGCTTTAAAAGTTTACATAAGGTCGATTTGCTCTATATGGCAAATTTTCACCTGTCTGCTATATAATGGATACACAATGAATTCCTGTTTAGGATGAATGTCCAAATACTATCCGACGTAGTTTGGCGTCAAGATCCTGAATCTGGCCTTACTTCTTTCCTGTGATGTATACTTTTGCAGCCAATTGCCATCAGAGTGCGACAAGGCGCAATTTCCCCCCCATATTTACAGGTCACGTGAACGAAAAATGTTACACTCGTAAACACGGAAATCTCGTAGTGCACAGGACTGAAAATCTACTGCATGTGTGCTGAGACTGGCAGGTTAAATCTCTTCACTGTGTGACACGCATGTAATTTCGGTCCAGCAGTAAACAAAGCGTCTCTTCCTGTATTGACTATTGATGTAGAGCATTTGTAACTTCACTGCTGAGCAATGTCTGTCACCTGGAGCTAAAAATAAGTCAGTCGTTTCCACACCTCAGGCCATCTTTAGTTTTGCACATATAACATGAGTGATACATCTGCCGTGTGCTATGTCAATTGCGTCGGGCACCTGTCGTTCAAACCGACAAACTGAACAACCTTCTCACCACTCCAAAGTTGTCAACGGACCCTTGCGCCAAGTTTCCAGTTCTTGAACGTAAACCACACCTGTTCGCAACACATCGTGGGTCAAACTCAACAAACCCGGCAGTGTTCCCCCACACCCTTAGGCTATTACCAATATAATATTTCCACAGCCGCGGCGCAGTCGCTGCAAAATTTATACACACGTATGCGTTTTGAGTCATAACGTGCCCAGTCAACGCAACTCCTATTATTCCACATTCAACCGTTCAAGAAATATTGCGGTTTCTAGTTTCTTTTCAGGTCTAGACCTTACACCTCGGTAAGGAAAAGACAGGCTTCAGCATGCCGCGCAGAAAAGAAACTAGGGAACCGTACGCCGTGACTTTGGATTGCTCAACCGTCAAGAAAACATCAAACAACTCCGCCTATTCCTTCTAGCTATTTAGACCAAAAATTCATATCTTTATATCCCTCCTAATGTACCGGATCACCTATATGCATTGTGTCCTCACCTGCTCTCAAAAACTGAACCGAACCCAGGCAAATCACATGGGATATAAGAGCGGGGTGGCTGCACATCATGCGTCGAGCAAGTTGAAATGTACATACTCGGCCAAATGCCCTCATCGCCAAACCTGACACAAGCCACACCAGTGGTTGTGAGTACCTGTGAATGCCTCCGTGAAATTCATGCCTACATAGCACAAATGCTAGAAGACCTATTTCGGTATACTGCTGTAACTGTCCTGAATGACCTTGGATTTGAAATTTTTTTCTTGTTTGCAATTACCTCACAGTTAAACAAACTTAATAATACTTTGTCAATACGGTCCTTTTCTTGGCCAGGCTGGCTGTATTTAAATGTCGGAAGAGCCTTTTGTATCATGGAAAGCAGGCTAACGTGCTGTTCCCTGACAGCTGTATTTTTAGCTCGATATTATAAACGTTCTGATTATGGAATAGAAAATAAATGGTTTTTACCCCCTTTTCCCCGTGCCATATATATATTGTGTAGTGATGAGGCCAATTTAGTGTTTCTGTATTAGCTATTGCACAATATCAACAGGCTTGGATATTTATAATATTCATTCGGCACAAAAAGTATTTATTTTTTTTTGCGAAGCGGAGCAAATCTCGGACCGATAAATATATAGTGGTAATCGGAGCCTGACTATTGCTAGACTGTGGACAAGTTCTGTTACGCCATGTCACACCTTGCCTTCTGCCAGTTTCCACATGTAGGCGGTGATACGAAGCTCTAATTCAGATAAGTGGCAACAGTTACTGATCTGGTAATTTCATTGTAAAGTATGGCTGTAACCCAAACTCATGATTCAATACATGCTAAGAATAGCCTTTGTGAGACATTTTCTGTCCTCATTTCACGTTTGCCTAAACGGATCTTCAAGTCTCACATTCGAAAAACTGTCTTTCTTAGTCTGCCTGCCTTCACTGGTATCAGTGTTGGACGGTATCGCATTCCTCATGTTCGTGATCTGCCCGTGGAGTTTAATGCTACACAATATAAGCCGTGGTGTATACTTAAATCAGATGACAGAAAGACGTATAATCTGTGGTAAATGGAAGTAACTTCTGTTACCTCAATTGTGCTTTTATTTCGATACGTCACAGTAAACGTATTGAGAGCCTTTACTTCACCTCGTTGGACACATCTTCTGAAAATATATAAAGTGGGACCGCCACCAACCTGCGAATGGCTGTGGATTTCCCCCGGGCTCTGACCGGTTTCCTCCAACCATAATGCCGTCCTCCGTCGTATAAGTGAAACATTCTTGAGTACAGCGTAAAACACCAATCAAATAAATAAATAAATATAAGAAAGTGGGCCATTCCATTTCGAACCTTGAAGCCTAGAACTTTGGCTCATCGCATCAGTTCGTAACAACACCTGGGTACTAAAAATGAATTTGTGGCCTTCAAGAACTACAATCATATGGTGGTCACATTTCACCTCATAGAGGTATACCTCAAACTGTGGCAAACTGTGATTGTGTTGGAGTCATTAGCCATTATATTCACAGGGATGTGAGGTATGTTTGGCGTGGGTACCGGCTCATGTCAATATATATTTAATTGTGTAACAAGCCGTGTTATTCAACGACATTTCAGCTTTGGATTCGACGTTGTCGTACATAAAGATGTTCACGGAAGCCTCACTTCGACTGATTCTGGCAGGTGGAATGCTGAGGACACCAATAATGATTGTCGTTTCTTCTTTAAGTTGCAGTCATGCGGTTTTCATGGTTTTGGAAGTTCGTCTCCATGACGATTTGATGTTTTGTTTTTCAGATTGATGTCTCGAGTTTTCTCTTTTCTCCCATTTTTGCGCAGTTAAAGTCAGGTTTATTTTCCCTTTAAAAAAGCTTTTATTGTTACAGAACTTATGAACAAAAAATACTTCAAAAGGACCTTTCCGTGTAGCCGTTGATAACAGTGCCTATATCAAATGCGTCATCAAATGTGGTTTAAAACATGTTATATATTGTGATGCTTAACATTTAACCCGGTATACAAGAACGGTAAAAGCAAGGTAGTACACTACTCAATGTTACCGTGCCCACCCATGTCTGAGTAATAAACAGCGAGCTGTATTTAAGTTCTCCCTTACCAGGATCTACTGTGGGAGCAAACAATAAATGTATATCATTACTACCAGAAGGCAGACACGCCGGGTACATATAGTTTAACGTAAACCTGACACGTCATTCGGATCGACGAGTACGGAGCTGTCAGTACAGGGGAGCTTTAAGTCTAAGACCTTTACAAGTGTCCTCAAGTTAATCATAACTAATCGTCCAGGCTTTTACCAGGTACGTCAATCCGAATTTATTGATTTTTTGATTTATTTGATATTTATTTTGACATGCTCGAGAATTTTTCACTTATCTGAGAGAGGGAAGGAAATCGGAGTAAACCACCGACCTTGAGTAAGTGCATGACAATCCTCTAGACTTTGCCAGAGGCCGAAACAACGAGAGTTCCCTTCACTTTGTTATCTCGCGTAAAAGACGTTTGGATTAATAGGAAGATTTCAACATGGAGTCGATAAGGAGTCCTTCAACACGTTTAGATGATCAGGATGCCTTCAACGAGTTTGGAGGATCAGGATGACCCCAACACGTTTCGATGATTAGGATGATTTCAACAGATTTGGATGATTAGAATGACTTCAACAAGTTTGGATGATCATGATGACTTCAGTACGTTTAGGTTATTAGAATGACTTCAACACGTTTATATGATTAGAATGACTACAACACGTTTGGATGAGCAGGATGATTTCAACAAGTTTGGATGATAAGAATGACTTCAACACGTTTATATGATTAAAATGACTACAACACGTTTGGATGATCAGGATGATTTCAACACGTTTGGAGGATCAGGTTGACTTCAGTACGTTTAGGTTATTAGAATGACTTCAACAGGTTTATATGATTAGAATGACTTCAACAGGTTTATATGATTAGAATGACTACAACACGTTTGGATAATCAGGATGACTTCAGTACGTTTAGGTTATTAGAATGACTTTGACAGGTTTATATAATTAGAATGACTTCAACACGTTTGGATGATCAGGATGACTTCAGTACGTTTAGGTTATTAGAATGACTTTGACAGGTTTATATAATTAGAATGACTTCAACACGTTTGGATGATCAGGATGACTTCAACAAGTTGGGATGATTAGAATGACTTGAACACGTTTGGATGAGTAGGATGATTTCAACAAGTTTGGATGATTAGAATGACTTCAACAGGTTTGGATGATCAGGATGATTTCCACACGTTTGGGTCATTAGGATGACTTCAACACGTTTATATGATTAGAATGACTTCAACACGTTTGGATGAGTAGGATTACTCCAACAAGTTTGGATGATTAGGATGACTTCAACACGTTTGGATGATCAGGATGATTTCCACACGTTTGGATGATCAGGAAGACTTCAACATGTTTGCAAGATTACGATGACTTCAACAAGTTTGGATGATTAGAATGACTTCAACACGTTTGGATAATCAGGATGACATCAACAAGTTTGGAGGATCAAGATGACTTCAATACGTTTGAATGAGTAGGATGACTTCAACACGTTTGGATGATTAGGATGACTTCAACACGTTTGGATGATCAGGATGATTTCCACACGTTTGGGGTTATTAGAATGACTTCAACACGTTTATATGATTAGAATGACTTCAACACGTTTGGATGAGTAGGATTACTCCAACAAGTTTGGATGATTAGGATGACTTCAACACGTTTGGATGATCAGGATGATTTCCACACGTTTGGATGATCAGGAAGACTTCAACATGTTTGCAAGATTACGATGACTTCAACAAGTTTGGATGATTAGAATGACTTCAACACGTTTGGATAATCAGGATGACATCAACAAGTTTGGAGGATCAAGATGACTTCAATACGTTTGAATGAGTAGGATGACTTCAACACGTTTGGATGATTAGGATGACTTCAACACGTTTGGATGATCAGGATGATTTCCACACGTTTGGGGTTATTAGAATGACTTCAACACGTTTATATGATTAGAATGACTTCAACAAGTTTGGATGAGTAAGATTACTCCAACAAGTTTGGATGATTAGAAAGAACTCAACACATCTGGATGGTCAGGATGACTTCAACAAGGTTTTGTTATTAGAATGACTTCAACACGTTTATATGATTAAAATGACTTCAACACGTTTGGATGACCAGGATGACGACAACACGTTTGGATGATTAGAATGACTTCAACACGTTTATATGATTAGAATGACTTCAACACGTTTGGATGATCAGGATGACTTCAACAAGTTTGGAGGATAAGAATGACTTCAACACGTTTGGATGAGCAGGATAACTTCAACAAGTCTGGATGATCAGGATGAGTTCAACACGTTTGGATCAGTAGGATGATTTCAACAAGTTTGGATGATTAGAATGACTTCAACACGTTTGGATGATCAGGATGATTTCCACACGTTTGGATGATCAGGATGACTCCAATAAGTTTGGATGATCAGGATGGCTTCAACACGTTTGGATGATCAGGATGACTTGAACAAGTTTGGATGATCAGGAAGACTTCAACACGTTTGGATGATTCCACCAGTTCGCGATCTGCACTATCTGAAGGTGATAACTGTCCTGTATAAACACGGTGCTTATTGTACACTAATCAATATAGATGTGCACATTCTGGTACACACAACCTTTCGTACAGTGTCGCGAAATTTCCATGCTGGGAACTTTGTAAAATACCTCCGAAAAAGATACAGATTTAACGCAGGGCATGGATGTATAAACTGCCACAGGATGACACCAGCTGTGTGCGCGCGCGCGCGCGCGTGTGTGTGTGTGTGTGTAGTGGGGAAAAAAGGATGTTATCCTTACGAAAAGACAACCTTTGGGAAGAATATAACGTCTTTAGCATGTTTTGACACTCTAGCTGTAGCGTGTGTGGCAAGACTGCGAAATACGACTGACTCCATGACATGTCATTATATACATTTAGCGTTTGTCTGTACTTCCTTGTTCGGTTTTCTCTGCTTTGCAATATTGTTTACACGTGTTATTGTGCAATATCCTACACCACCACAAACACCCTTGCTAGTACGGGGTAAAGCACCAATCAAATAAATAAATAAATGAATAAATACTAGGTTTTCGAGTGAGGCTTAGTTGAGATTTCGGTTTCTTCTACATTAAAACTAATCTGGTACTGACGCGCTCACAGCTGCGGATAAGGGGTCGGGAGGGGGGACTTGCCCTATATTGCTCTATTTAATGCCAATAAGGAGAACGGACCAAACGTAGGATTGGCAAAAGCACATGGTCATATACGCCTATCTTTTAGTATTACACTCTTCGGACACAGCCCAGGATTCTGTATGCTAAGGTATAATTTTTTATGTGTATTTGTCCAAGTTTTTGACTTGAAACTGTCCACGAGCCCATGAAATTGGCTGAATTATGTGTGACTTCCGGGGTTTAAAGTCCCTTTACATAACAACGTGGGTGTACTTGTCCCTTAGCGAGGAATGCCCAGTCATCGGAACTGGAAGTAGAAACACAGCTTTACAGCGACTTGGTAAGGTATATTGTCTGCTATCTCTGGATCCAACAACAGAGTCATCACGTGCATCGTCAGCACGTCAAAGGATACTCTACTTCGAAGTTCAGTGAACGAGTTATGGAATATTTTAAGCCAAACAGGTTGACAATTGAACATAGCATGTGGACAAAAATGAAATTTTTATAATGCATTCCTTAACAATCAGGAGCAAATAAAAAATTAATCAGTACATTTATGAAATTAAAATGCCCCAGTTTTCGCATTAGTTAGTTGTATAATTTTTCATTATCTAAGCTGTTTGACAATCGACGAGTCAGTCATTCGGTCATAACAAACTCATATTTATACTACGGTTAGGTTAACCTGGCCAGTATGTATTTACAGACACCAGAATGGATGTTAACGGCATTGTTGGGCTGCTGGCCCTTGTCGGATGTTTGGTTGTGGTGAAGGCCTACTCCAGTGGACCCCCAACAACAGTGTGTACGTCAATGACCCCTGACCAAAACGAACATGGCACGGCGCAAAGTACAATTTCCCCATACACCGTGACACTCAGCAATTCTACCTACATGCCAAATGACATGATCACAGGTGAGTCATTTAATTAAAAGTCTGAAAAGATCCACTGATACATTTCATTCTTATTAACCTGTGGATGGTCGTGGGTTTTCCCCCCGGACTCTGCCCGGTTTGTTCCACCATAAAGCCGGCCGCCGACATGTAAGATAAATATTCTTGAGTAAGGCGTAAAACTTGCTGATTTTCCTTTTCTTCCTGTTTTGTGCGAGGAGCCGTTTCTATACACCCTGTCAGAATTATGTAAAAAGGGGCAATGAAATAACGTTAGCCATTTCATAAACTCGGGGTTGGTCTCTCACCACGTGATGGCTATTTTTCTCACAGTGACTCAAAAGTTACCAATGTGTTTGCTGTGAGGTCACAGCTAGCTCATGCTGAATTCCCCTCCGGCCAACCTTGAAAGGTCTGCCGGCCAGACTTTGCACCGTTTCCTCCGACCATTATTGTAACCGCCGTTGTATAAGTGAAATAGAGTAATGTGTAAAATGCAATTCAACATAAATAAATACATAAACAATAAACAAGGCGCGGTTCCGCTCAAATTTCATACACTTCAACGGTTCCGTATATATATGTGCGCTTTTCCACAAATAGAATTTGTCGAAAATTACATGTATGTATAAACGTTTTCGGAAAGGTCGACACAAGCATCGCTTTATTTATTTATTTATTTATTTATTTATTTATTTATTTATTCACTGATTTATTTCGTTGTTGCTTAACGCCAAATTATTTCTGCCGGCTTGGTATGTAGAGTTTTGTGTGAAGGTTCTCTGTAAACTTTGAAAAAGGATGACAGGTTTTCCATACCGTATAAAAGAGATTTCTGACAGCCCTACAAAATCTATTAGTGACAATAACTACAGTAACACCAATTCAAAATAACCATAACCTCTTGTTACAGTGACCTTATCCAGCCGCGACAACACTACTTTCAAAGGTGTGTTTGTACAGGCTCGCATGAAAGGTGGGCAAAACACCGACCCACAAGGAACATTCGTGTTGAGTAACGGGGAAAGCCAGTTGAAGCTGATGAACTGTAATAACATTGCAAATGTAAGTTCTTGGTTTTTCATTCAGCAGGACGTCTAGAATGTACCCGCCTGAAACGTGTTGTGTGAACTTTAAATTTGTCTTCTACTAGGTTCAGTGAGCTGCAGTTTTCTTGTCCTTTAAATTGTGCAAATGCTGTAAATTTTCACATAAATTGTTCTCTAAGCTGAAAATTTATCCACTGAGCTGCATACAGGTTGCGGAATTTAAAATCGACAGGGTTGTACAAGCTCTGGATTTTTCTTCCACTACGTTGTGAAAGCTGCTGATTTGTCATCCTCTAGGTTGTGTAATCGGTTGTTTTCACCTCCACTGGATTAAGTTGTGGATTATCTCTCCACTAGGTTGGGTAAGTTGTGGATTATACCTCAACTAGGTTGTATAAGGTGTGGATTTGATCCCAACTATGTTCTGTAAGCTTTGGATTTGACCCCCACTAAGTTGTGTAAGCTGTGGATATTTCCTCCACTATGTTCTGTAAGCTGTGGATTTGACTTCCATTAGGTTGTGGATTTAACCTCCACTAAGTTGTGGGTTTGATCTCTAGTAGGTTGTGTAAGCTGTGGATTGTCCTCCATTAAGTTGGATTTGTCTTCTATTAGGTTCTTTAAGCTGTGGATTTGACCTCCACTAGGACGTATAAACTGTGGACTTGACCTCCACCAGGTTGTTTAAGGTGTGGATTTGACCTCAACTAGGTTGTGTAAACTGTCTATTTGACCTCCACCAGGTTGTTTAAGGTGTGGATTTGACCTCAAGTAGGTTGCATAAGCTGTGGATTTGTCCTCAATTAGCCTGTGTACGCGGTGGATCAGTCCTCCACCAGGCTTTATCAGCTGTGGATTTGACCTCCACTAGGTTGTATAAGCGGTTAATCAGTCGTCCACTCTCTTGTGTAAGCGGTGGATCAGTTCTCCACTAGGTTATGTAAGCTGTGTATCTAACCTCCGGTGGGTTGTTTAAGCTGTGGATTTGTCATCAACTATATTGTCAGAGTTGTTGATTTGTCCTCCGGTAGGCTTTGTAAGCTGTGGATTTTCCCTCCACTAAGTTGGATAAGTGGTGGATCAGTCCTCCGCTAGGTTGTGTAAGCGGCGGATCAGTGTTCCAGTAGGTTGTGTCAGCTGTGGATTTGACCTCCACTAAACTGTGCCAGCTGTGAATTTGACCTACCTCTACGTTGTATGAATGGTGGATCAGTCCTCCACTAGCTTGTGTAAGCTGTAGATTTGTCATCTAATAGGTTGTGTAAGCTGTGGATTTGTCATCAACTAGGATGTGTAAACGCGGCTTAACAAGAACTAAGAGACCTGCAACTTTGGACAAAAGCTCTTTGGTCGCAGAACTTTGAGTTTTGAATGTATAGTGCACATCTGCAAACCATTTGGACAAGCATGAGCTTGGTGAAGTTCCAATCAGTTGTCGTGTTTTTATTCCTCTTAAGTATTATGGTAAAAACCCATGAGGACATGAGACGAGGCGGCTGAAATCCATTGTATTTGCATCATTTGAGCAAGTCAGTCGTGTATAAACATAACAGGTGCAAGTGATTTATGCTTGTGGTAAGTGTGATGTTTATACCCAAAGGGCCCATTAATATTGACACTTAAAGCCCATTCTCTTGTTTGTAGAGCGCTGTGTCGCACAATTCTGGTGACCCGAAAACAACCAAGATCATCACATGGAAGGCTCCTTCTGCTAGTGTTGGGGATATTCACTTCATGTAAGTAAATGCGACTCTTCTCAGTTCCCGCTTTCATTCCTTATTTATATATTTGTTTCATTGTTATTTAACGCCATAGTCAAGAACTTTTCAATTAAAATAGTTGCTGTCAGGTTTATGGGTTGATTAAATCTGAGTACCCTTGAAAAATTAAACTCTCACTTTTAACAACTTACTGTCATATTTTCCCACATGTGGTTAAAGGTAAGTAGTCTTCAACGAATGTTAGGCAGAGCAAACAGCTGCAAGAGCGTCGTCGTCGTCCGGGGCTTAAGCCTCAATCACGCTGGATCATGTGCCACCGGGGGCCATTCGGCCGAGATACGACCAATCGACAATGTTTGTCACGATCTCCATTGTTGTCCCAGCCAAAGCAAGCTTACGACCAAGTTATGACCTTTAGGCAACCATTTCACTTTTGGGGGGAGGGGGCGCGGGGGGCAGGTCGATCAGCTGTAAAAAGGTGCTTTTCAAAATTGAAAACCTATTGTTTCAAATGTGGTAATCGTGGTTTTTCAAAACTGCTCAATTTTTATTTCAAAAGAATAGCATTTTTTATAAAAATAAATGATCGGTTTTTATATCATCGGTGTTTTTTTCCAAACCAGCGTTTGTTTTAAATATGGTCTCTTCAGTATGAAGCAACTGGCAGTAAGCTAATACTACGCATATACTAATACTACGGAATTGCCTGCCACTGCTTGACGCCAGTCCAACATGGTAGATTTGGCTCATGTTTGAAGATAGCCCCAATCACCTTTAAACGGCATCATTAATCTCAGAGGAAAAACAATAAACAAATGACTTGCTCAACTCCCAGACAATGATAAACCTACACAAGACCAAACAAAGAAACATGAGGACAGTTAGATAAGTTTTAATACCTATAATTGAATAATATAATCTACACAGAGCAATTTATTACATAATAAACAAGAGCAATACAGACATTAAGAGAAATATAGTTTTTACGAAGACTAACAATCCCGTTGAAAATACCACACGGCTAAAGGCGATTCAGTGCACAGAAATAGGAAAATCCACAGTTCTCGTGAAGTCTTGACCAGCAGCGTATCACTGGCCCCTAAGTGACGATCGGTCTTAGGTCGACAATGGTTTGAAACTTCCTGCTTGGACTGTAGTCACATTTTTTAGGGTGGACTGGTAGACGATAGCGTCGTAATTGGCGAGTGGACGCTATAGATTTTAGTCCTCAGACTTCATACAAAGTGACCTTAGGTCAATGTCCAGTGAAAATTGGGATGAAAAATACGTAACCTCTTAATAGACGACGAGCGATGGAAGCTCAGAAATGAAGCCTGTAGTCAAATAGCAAGTGGCGAAAAACTAGCTCGAAAGAGTCCTCCGTAGAGCAAATATAGAGAAGGAATTTACCAAGTCGAGTGGGCAGACAGGCCTGCAAAAACTCCGGTAACAAATATCCCCGCAAAATTCTCACAAGTTGAGGTATGGGTAACGGCTGCAAATTTTCTGTAACTTCGCCGTTGAAACATATATACTGAAGCTTATTTTCATATCTAAATATAGGGATTGAGAAGCTACAGTGCAGGTTATGACCTATTCACATCTCAGTGTGTATGTAGGATACTGACCCGATTTGAATAACAAAAGAAAGTTACAGTCATAAAAATGGCTCATGGAAACAAAGCCAGTTAATCCTGCATTGGTCAGTTAATTTTTTTGAATTGTTAGTATTCACAATATTATTCTATATGTATGCTTCCTTTTCTTTAGGGCGACCTTTGTCCGGGAGAAACAAATATTCTGGGAAGGCGTTATGTCGGAAGATGTCATGTCTGATACAGGCAGAAACGCCGCCACTTCTATGAGGATGACAATCAACTCCAGCGTCCTAAGCATCCAGGGTATATTCGCCTTGGCGTCAATGGGCGTTACTCGCTTCCTATATACGGTGTACTGATAAAGTTCAGCACATTCACATTTTGCATGGTTGAGCGAAGCCCTCTATTATGATATCACCCTGTTTCGCTTTGTGTCTAATGTAATGTCATCTTAATTGGCTTCGTGTCTGTTTTGATATCACCTTGTTTCGCTTGGTGCCTATTATGATGTCCCTCTATTTCGCTTCCTGTCTGAGATGATATCACCTATTATCTTTTCGTGTCTATGATGATGACACCTTATTTCGCTTTGTGTCTATCATTATGCCACCCTTTTTTGCTTCATGACTATTATGATGTCGCCTTATTTGGCTTCCTGTATGTTATGATGTCACTCTATTTAGCTTATTGTCTATTATGGGGTCACCCTATTTTGCTTAGTGTCTAATATAATATCGCTCTATTTACCTTGGTGTCTATTGTAATGTCATTCTATTTCTCTTCGTGTCTAATATGTCTAATATGATGTGACCTTATTTCGCTGTCTGTCTATTATGATTTCACCCTTTTTCGCTTCCTATGTATTATACTGTCATCTATTTCGCTTCGTGTCTATTATGATGTCACCTTATTTCGCTTTCTGTGGTTTAAGATGTCACCCTACTTCGCTTCGTGTCTGTTACGATGTCACCCTTTTGCGCTTCGTGTAGTTTATAATATCACCCGACTTCGCTTCGTGTCTTTCATGATGTCACCATAACTTCTTTTCGTGTCGATTATGATATCACCCTAATTTGCTTCGTGTCTATTATGCTGTCACCTATTTCGCTTTATGTCTATTATGATTTCACTCTATTTCGCTTCGTGGTGTTTGAATAGTAGTAAGATAGACTGACTCTCACAGTGAGCACTAAAGAGAGAGGATCTATCAGTTCTAGGACGTTTCAGGTTATTTTTTCAAATGTGGTCACCTGAATACATTGTGAAGATAAACAAATTGTTCGTCACTCGCACCCTGTATGCAAAGGGTTATAGAACGCCAGAGAGGTAAAAATTAGGTTTCTTTAAACTTAATGTTGATACTTTATGGATGTATATGTAGATGTACTTTGGTCCAATATTGTCCTTTCTTTTCAATAACTCCGTATAATTCGGTGCGTAGATGACGTTTAGAAGACGATGTAATGCAATGCCATGTACCCTGGAGATTCTTACCGAGTGCAAGATAGAATGATACCAATGTTCAACAATGTAATGTGTACATCATTAGTTATGTCATAATGTTCCAGACGTATGCGGCTTTGGGATTTATTTCTGGTGGCAAAGCCTAGGACAAATACTAACCGAGGAAGCCAAATATCTACCCATTGTCTAATGATATCAGTGTTAACTGACTGCAGGTCTGCTATAAAGTAACTAAACGTCGGTGTTATGTGTTACTGGTTGCGTTACCAAAAGCCGCAGAACAGCTGTTTTTTTTTTTGCTTTTTTTATTATCAAAGTCAGGGTTAATGTCAGTAAAGCGCAAGGAGCGAAAACGATGGAACAACAGCTAGCCGAGGGCAGTGGATGTGATCTTTTTAATATCCTTTTCGGAAGAGAATTAAGACGCCGATTTTCTCATGTTTCTGCTCATGTCATGCTTTTATCGTTTACCAACAGTCAGCACACTGGTAAACAGCATAAGACGAAATTCATTTGTGTCTGCGCATTTGAAGTGCTTATTTAACTATAGGAATGACAGTGCTATTCAAGGGATGACTAGTTTTAGTGTCACCACCTTGTTTGTCCGCCCCGACCAAGGTAAAAATATTCTTTCAGAAAGATCAAGTGAATAATACTTCACTTGATATTTCTGGAAAAAACACGATCTTCATAGTAAAGCTTCCAGTGGTGTTTTTCAGCATACCGGTTAGAACAAATTATTGCAACATGCTCAGTAGATTCTTTTGTATTTTCCGAAATAAAACTTTCCGCCAAACTTTTAATGAGTGTGAGTGCAAGTGAAAACGCTTTTCCCGACATCGGTGATCATGAAGCAGACGACAAAAAGTTGTTTTTGTGAAAGCAAAATTGTCTCCCGTTTTACATTTTGCGTTTGGACGTCTCTCCTTAATCCTCGGAATATATCCACAAATGAGGCCTTGACTTCATGGGTCTATTGAAGCTAATTTAGCCCCAGATTCCCGTCGTATTCGACGTCATACATTGGTTATTTTGAACCAATCAAATCAACGGTATTTTTTCTGAATGGTGATAAATGTTTATATTCAGGGTATTGAGTTGTTTGAAAACGATGACGTGTATAGACGGGCCTACGCACAGGTCCTATATACATTGAGTAACTAGGTGTGGCATAATCATAAATAATAAACCAGCAAGAATGATTGTAGTAGCAGTGTTCTTAACGGTGCCATAGCCCCGAGCATGTTCTGTCGTTGGGGTAAGAACCCCCGTGGCCTGTTTTCTTGGAATTGTTTCGTGTATATCATATTGGTTATTAAATCTTGTGACGACACAGCACTTCGAGTAATTTCAGACCAGTGACGTATATTACAATAAAATTAGTGCCATTGTTTTTAACCTAATTCCGCTCAACACATGCCGCCAAGGGGAGTGTAAGTGGCTACTGCTCAACCATTAACAGGAGGTTTCCCTGTTGCGGGACAGTCAGTGCCAAAACTCAAAAAATGCCGTTATCAAATTCTGTACACTTAATTAGCTGGTCACGTAGGTCTCAACACAATCTTCTGTGATTACTATTTGTCATATGGACCTTGAGTCTGAATTAAAGATTATTATTTTTATTACTGTTGTAGTAACTTTGTTAGAAGGATATTTGTTATTATCCTGTAAGTTTAGAGTAAAATCACTATGAGTTCAAGTCCAGCTTATGCATGAGAAGGGACATGTATCGGAAGGTCAGCCGGCGGGTGGTCGTATGTTTCCCCCAGGCTCTGCCCGGTTTCCCCCTGACGGCCTTGGTAGAAGGGAAATATTATTGGATAAGGCGTCAAGCACCAATCAAATAAAAAAGAAAAGAAATCAAAACATGAAGTCAAAACATTATTAACTCCAGTCTTAAAAACTTATCCTGCAACAGTGATTTTGCCTTGTGTGTGCTAGTTTCGGTGTCTATATAAAAACAAACATTTGAAGGCTCCGTGAAACAACGTCAAAAGCGTCACATTTTTGTACTTTAACGTTCTCCTGTAGTACATTATTAGCGACTTCATTCATGTAATGCAAAATATGTTTCCTGAAACAGCAAACAGACTTAACGAGAATAAAACAACGCCTTCTCTGCCAAACGGGACTTCATCTCCATCTTCATTTCAAACTCGGCCATGGATCGAGGAAAATGTGTCATGCTTTTGAACGATATTTGCATTCTCTTCCGAAAATGATAAATGTATTGTGTCATGTACATGTATGTGTGCATACTTACCTTTCTTGTCACTTGAATGTAAATGTTGAATTTGAATGTATCAAACATCATGCCGAAGACACCAGATATGACACCCCACCCAGTCATTATACTGACACCGGGCGGACCAGTCCTGTTTCCTTCCTCTAACCTCTCAGTGGTTAGCGCAAAGCGAGACCCACAAGTACCATTTTTAAAGCCTTTGGTATCACCCGACACGGGACTGGCCCGGATATTCCGATCTCGAGGTGGACGCTCTGCTCACCAGGCCACCGGGCGGATATTTATTCTAACATGTAGCGGTATAGCGGTGGCGGATATTTTCCTCATAACATCGACAACTGAGCGCGGAACGCGTTGATTCATCTACTTCAAATAGACGTAAATGGTGATTCTCTTTAGTCGTTCATACTGAACGACATTCAATGTCAGCCATTATTGCTGATGTTGCTATGCTTACGCGCGCGCAGCCATCAACAATACACACGCATGATTTGCATAGCGAATGGATTAAAGACCGCTGCGTTCATGTTTTCAGGTTGAGGCGAAGTGGCTAATATACGGGAAAACCTACAGGAAAAATTAAATTAAATTTTACTGTTATATCTGCCACTAACTCACCGCAATTCAGGCTGCATGGACGTGGACGTATCAGGAAGTGAAATAATTGGAGGCAATTAGGTATGCATGAGAGAAATCAGACTCAGAGGAGCACACAGTCGAGGACAGGTTTCAGTTCAAGCCAACAGAAACTGTGTTTTGTATTCACAGATGACCAGACTCCTCGATAAAGTGATCGATTGGGCACTTTGATTTACTGTTGTTTTTTTTCTTTTGGATTGAGTTCATAGATACTCGTTGAGCTCAAATACATGTATATAACCACTTCCTCGCAAGTTGTTGTTCTGTTTGGTGAAACTGAAGAGAAGTGACGATATCTACGATGCACTGGAGATACATAGATTTTTTTGACAGTTTGTTAAAAAATCGCTGCCGTATATTACGTTGAATTTGTTTAGTACATTTACAGGAAGAAAGTCACCCATAGTTATATTTCCCTAAAATCTCGAGGCTTTGTGAAAGCAAAAAAAAAAATAATGAATAAGAAAATAAAAAATTAAAGCAAAATGAAGTGACCGTCTCGTCAAAATGAATGAAAAAACTAGTCGTTTCTTTGATTTTTCAAGATTCAAGAATATATCTTCAGAGGATTTTGGAAAGGAAGCTGGCATGACTTACACTTCAGCTCACGGCGAACGCAATGGTGACAGGCTTCTTGGTCACAGCACGCTAATCACTCAGCCACCGAGGCCCACAATATAGTAACAGGCATTTGGTCACAATAGTTGCCTATAGATTCTTCTGTCCATTATTAAAACAAAAAATAAAGTGAAGGCTTGCAAACAAGTTGTCAGTCGCCCTTTAAATTGTGTACACCTTCTTGGTTTCAATCCAAACATTCCACGAGTTTGTCTTTTTCCTGGATGATGCCGAGTGCAGCCCACTCGAATGGAAATAGCGGTTATAGAATTGTGGCTTACTGTCGCTGTATCAGGTACATTTGTGATATTTGTGACATTATACAGTTCTCTGTGTTTCAGGGAAGTAACTTTTGCTCCTTAAACGCGTCTATAGGCACCTTGAGGCATTGAGAGGTTTTACTACAAAGCGCTGGACACTTCTGCTATGTAGAAGGCCTTCCTATTGCCATATAGAGGAAAGTCAGCCAATGTAACCCGACAAATCCCCAATCCGGACTGAGCCCGCAGGAAAACTACGCAATGTGACCTGACAAATCCCTACAAATGTATGCACAACATACACTTTTTGTTTCGTGGTTTAACGTTGATTCCAACATTGTTGTGGTCAAATCGCAAAGGGTAGCAAACATCTCCCAAAGGTTTATTTATTTATTTATTTATTCACTTGATTGATGTTTTACGCCGTACTCAAAAATATTTCACTTATACGACGGCGGCCAGCGTTATGGTGGACTTTAACTTACAGCGACCGCATTGGTGGGAGGCTTTGGCTCATTACGCTGCGCTAGTGCACTAACCCACTGAACCACGGAGGCCACTCTCTCCCAAAGGTGACACATTTTTCATACGGCTTGCCTCACTGGAAATATAGACTCTTGTGGAGACGTTATTGAAGGATCCAAATAATAGTTTCAAACACCACGCCGTCAACCTACCGCCCCCCAACCCCAGAAAAAACCCCAAACTTCCTAGTCCTAATATTTCCGAAAACCAGTTTTATCAATAAAATTAGCATTACAATATCTTAAATATATACAAATATGAACATAGACTTGCGTAAATAGTGTACGCAAGGTCCATTACATAATCCAAAGCACATTATCTTCAACACTGAAGCCTTCACATTTATTAGTGTTATATATAGTATCCGGCTATAAGCACGGAAAGGCATAGACACGTATTTCATTATGCTGAGCTAGCAGTACTAAGAATGCTGGTACTATGATGTCCAAATAACAATGTCAGACAATTAATGACTCCTGAACACAGACATGAGAATAACACTAAGAAAACGGGACAAAAAACGGAAACACACGAGACAAATCAAGTAAAGAACAAAAATCGATTGAAAGTTAAAACTCACATTAAATATACTTTTTTATACAGTTATCTTTTTATCCTGAAAAGTATCTTTAAATAATTAACTACGACCTTGCCGACAACACTATCAAAGCACGGAATATGGAAGATTAAAGCATACAGGAAGTGTTAAACCTTCGAGGCAGCGACACTGTGATAGTTGCCCAATGGTCACGCGTAACTGGTGAAATACCACATGTGTCAGCTAACCTAAGATAGGTTTATGTTCTGACTGATCACATGATGCTTTAATATATCTGGAACTTACCCTCCCCCATTCACCATGATTTAAGCAGAATTAGGTCAAAAGAAAGCAGTGACATTAATTTCAATTTATTATGCTTCCGTCGAGAATAGAATCATCATAATCATGTTTACCACCTCACTTAAACATCTTTCATTTATAGGACGATGGTCAATTTCGACTACTGCGGACTTTCAACTCAACGTAATGAAACAAAATGTTCAACTCCACGGTGTATAAAAACCTGATAATAATTAATCCATTTTGCCAAAAGTTCTGATTGCCTTTATTATTATTGTGGCAAATCACACAGCGGTATCTTACGTACATCAAACATTTAAATGCCCCATAAGTTTAATTCCCTACAAATTAATCTCTTATACTTGGTGTAACATGTTGTATTTCTATCGGTGCTATATCGGTATTTATATCGGTGATATCCAAGATATAAAACAAATATTTATAATTCTCAACTTCTAGTCCCGCCGCCGCACCAAAATAGATAAAAAAATAAATGAAAAAATAATGTCTGGCTTGAGTTTAGGGTTGTAACTCATTGCAATATATGTATATACACGTCATAATTGTCGCCATAGTCAACCGCCGGAATACAAACACATGTTTAATACATAATTGAACATAACTCTCATGTTGCATTAGACACACTGAAAATCTTCAAGCTTAATGGTATTGATTCAGATTATTTTATAAACGTCATATTAGCATCGAATTGTAGATTGGCATTATGATAATTTGAGGTTTTGTGATGCTACATAACCGGGCGATAGTCTCTCACATTGAGAACGACGAAAGCCCTGTAACAAGGGCATGCTACATACTGAGTCCTGTTTGCCGTTCCAGTTACCAAGTAGCCCTATGGTTCTAAATCACCTTGGCTGTATTAATCCGGTAGTTGGTCAAGCAGACGAAGTGAGTGTGCTCTGTATGTGATAGGCTCTGATACAACCAGATAGGCTCTACTAGACTAGCCAAAGGTGCATGTCCTTAGGATATTACAATAAATACCATGCGGCAACTGTTCAAACCCACTGGAGTTTGTTATGATACCTAGGAGTACTGAACTATATACAGGACGATATAACTATATATCTTTTATTTTATCGATTTTATCAACTTTTTTGGGCTATTTAGGCTTGGACAAATTTGTTCTTGGACGATTTGACCGTACCCTGTTTCGAGTTACTCCAACATGACCTTCTGAGATTTCCAGATAAAAACCTAACTCACACAGTCAGTAAAGCACGTCAGAAACAAACGACTGTCACCGTTAAAGCCGCCTTTCATTCCCCTGCCGAAATATAACTGAGGCCAAATTATTTTATGCCTTTTCTTTTAAATATCATATTTAGATATCACTGTCCTACTCAAATCTGTAACGTGTACTGCTGTCAAGTAAGTTACCCATGCTGATAGATAGGCCACATAAGTGCATAGACGACACTTGCCCTCAGAATATTGGATTATATTTACAACATATTCACGAACAGAAGGAACCTGCCGTCCCAGCGTTGTAAATGCTTGAGATTTCATCAGAACATCATATGTAGCAAGCGAGTGACGGCTATTGACGACCAGACGATCATACCCTGGAGGACTAGGGCGTTGGAGCCGCCGGTTAGCATCCGAATGGAAGTGGTAGTCTGTCTGTTGGCGCTAGTAGTTTTGGTAGTGGTAGTTTCAGGTCTCTTTAGGAGAGCGGTAGTGGCAGTGGTGGCGCTTGTGATAATGGTAGGTTTCATTGTGATAGTGGTAGTAGTGGGTCTCATTGTGCTAGTGGTAGTTGTAGTAGTGGTAATATCAGTTGAAGCCCTCACATCTGCCGACATAACGCCTTCCCAGAATGTTGCTCTCTCCTTGACAAATGTTACCCTAAGGAAAAACAGGCATATATAAAGAATAATATTGTGAATACTGACAATTCAGTAAAATAATTGATCGATACAGGATTACTTACTTTCCGTTAGCTGTTTTTTATGAGTTAATGATGAACGAGGCCATCTTCAAGTGTGATCCAAATCTGCCATGTTGGATAGGCGTCGAACAGAGCTAGAATTCGCTGACTGCAAAGTCTGTCAAACAACTCAAGCACTAATTAAAATAAATGCCATTTTGGGAAACGAAAAACACTTATGACATAAAAATTGACCATTTTCGATAAAAAAAAATGACTCCTTGAAATAAAAATTGAGAGTCGCATTTACTTACATGAAGTGAATATCCCCAACACTAGCAGAAGGAGCCTTCCATCTGATAGTCTTGTTTGTTTTCGGGTCCCTTGAATTGTGCGACACTGCGCTCTACAAACAAGGGAATTTACATTGTAGAAATCTGTGATAATGTGACAGAAACAAAACCGGCACATTTACCACAAGAATAAACCACTTGTAACATTTATACTTATATCCATTAGCTTGTACAAATGATGCAAACATATACGAGCCATATGTAAAACAAGATGAAATATTATGTTTCACGCGAAAGGCATTTCAGCGGCCTCGTCATGTCCAGGTGGACAAAGCCGGGTTCACGCAGTACAATATATCGAATGTTACAAATAACATGAAATAACGCTTTGTTTTTGTTTTTTTTTTCTTCGACCGGTCGGAGTGGAAAGCCACAAATCTTCGATCTCGGTTTCAATCCTTGTTTTCATATTATCGCGTATACATGTGTTAAATATGATGACCACACAGCACTTTGAGTAATTCTAGATATGTGACAAATTGCATTTCAAATTACTGTCATTTTTATACCTAATTCTGATTAAGTCGCGTTGCTAGGGGGTGTGGGAGTTGTTAGATCTTAAACACATGAATAGTTAGAAAAAAAACCCTAACCGATAACGTGTGACCATTCACCAACTATTACACTGTCGTCGCTGCTCTGGTTTTATTCTGTGTTGTAATCTTTTATACGGAGTGAGTCACAGTCGATTGAACCACTGATCCGGCGATCTTCTCGGAACATATGAAATGTACCTAGCTCTGACTTGGTTATCCCGAGGAGGTTGCTGAGTCACTACATCAGATCAGGCGCAAACACTTTGGAAAACTTCAACAAATAGGGCTAATAGACAAGCTTAGTATATGTAAATTTTCACCACATTTTCGCACGGTGAAATAATGGTCTAGAATGCACAAAAGTCCTTGTCCAAACTTTGCTGAAAACTCGGCTTTTGTCACCTAAAGAGCAGCAAAACTACATTCCGCACACTCAACATCATCTTCAGTCACTGGTGTGTCAGAGCAATGGGATAGGCGCTTTGTCTTTCATGGATGGTAAATCCACAGCTTAAACAATTGAGAAAAAGACATATCAACAGGTTGGCACTACCTAGCGTTAGGCAAATCCAAAGCTTACACCACCTAGTAGAGGACAAATCCACAGCTTACACAACCTACTTAGGGGTCCTCCGCGGCACAATTGGATAGCGCACTAACGCAGCGTAATGACCCAGGAGCCTCTCACTATTGCGGTGGTGCAACTCCAACTCAAGCTGAGTTCCTCTACCGCCGTACATGAAAAGGACTGCAAGCAACCTGCGAATGGTCGTGGTCTTCGCCAGGGCTCTGCGCGGTTTCCTAACAACATAATGATGGACGCCTTCATATAAGTGAAATATTCTTGAGCATGGCGTAAAACACCAATCACATAAGTAAATAAATAAATAAATAAATGCTAAACATACTTTGTGATAAATCCAGAGCTTATACAACCTAGTCGATAACATATGTACACCTTACAAAACCTTGTGGCAGACAAATCCACAGCTTTCACAGCCTGGCTGATGACAAATTCACAGCTTACACAACCTATCGGAGATCCATAGCTTACACAACCTGGCTGATGACAAAGCCACAGCTTACACAACCCAGCTGATGACAAATCCACAGATTACACAAACCTGTGTAGGAACAATCCACAGCTTACACTACCCAGTGAAGGTCAAATCCATAACGTACAAAACCTAGTTAGTGACAAATCCACAGCTTACACAATCTAATTGGTGACAAATCCACAGCTTACAGAAACTAGTTCATGACATATCCACAGTTTAAACAGCCATGTGGAGGTCAAATCAACAGCTTACACAACCTAATGACTATCCACTTATGACACAACCTTGTTAATGACAATTCCTCGGCTTATACAACCATGTGGAGGTCAAATCCACAACTTTTACAGCCTATTTAGCTAATTACCTATTTGGCTCAGCTGACTCCCACTCTCCTACGGATGGTCGTAGGTCTCCCCGTCTCTGCTCGGTTTCCTAACACCATAATGCTGGACGCCGTCGTATGAGTGAAATATTCTTCAGTACGGAGTAAAATATCAATCACATAAGTAAATAAATAAATAAATAAATAAATATTCAACCTACTTGGTGATAAATCCACAGCTTACACAACATAGTGCATGACGCTACCACAACTTACACAACCTGGTTGATGACAAATGGACACCTTACACAACCTAGATCGTGACAAATCTTCAGCTTACACAGTCTACTTGATGGCAAATCCACATCTTACACGACCTAAAAGAGGTCAGACCCATAGCTTACAAAACCTGGTTGATGACAAATCCACAGCTTTAATAACCCATCGCAGGTCAGATCCACAACTCAGACAACCTAGTCGAGGTCAAATGCACAGCTTACACAACCTAGTTGATGAAAAATCCACAGCTTACACAGTCTGATGGAGGTCAAATCCACAGTTCAGACAACCTAGTTGATGACCACATATACCGCCTTGTGGAGGAAAAATCCACAGCTTAAGTAACCTAGTGGAGGTCAAATCCACAGCTTACATAACATAATTGAAAAGGCATCCAGCGCCTATGTATACATCTTAATGGTTGACGAATTTACAGCTTGCAAAACCTTGTGGAAGATAGTTCATAGCTCACAGAACAAAGTCGATGACAGATTCACTCTTGATATGATATGATGGCTGAAAAATCCTAACTTACGTTTGCAGTGTTACCACAGTTAATCAGCCTCAACTGGCTTTCCCCGATATTCAACACGAATGTTCCTTGTGGGCTAGTATTTGCTCCACTTTTCAGGCGGGCCTGTACAAAGACACCTTTGAAAGGAGAATTGTCTCGGCTGGATAAGGTCACTGTAACAAGAGGTTATGCGGCAAACAAATCATTGGTTATTTTGCATCGGCGTAACTGCCGCCATTGTAACTCGGTAGATTGCATGGAAATCCTATGCTCCTAGATCCCAGAAATCTCTGTGATGCTGTATGGAAAACCAGAATTGATACTTTTTCAGAGGTTGCAGGAAACCGTCACATATAATTCTACCACATAACACACCGAGCCTGCAGTGATAATTTTTGGCGTTAAATAACAACGAAACGAATAAATAAATAAAGAAATAAATTGATGATTTTGTCTACCTTTCAGAAAACCTTTACAAACAGATGTGACTCTCAACAGCCTTTAAGCGTGCAAAAGCCTACAGAAATCTACGGAACCATTGAAGTGCATGTATCGTGGAATCTCTGGGGCCGGCATTCTTAAAGCACACGGTAAAGTGTTTATCCCGCCCCACTTGATTGGTACAGTGCGTCTCACGCGATACGACTAACTATCGGTCAGTGAGACGGGGGCATGCTTCCAGTCAGCAGCCTCAAACAGGTGTATGCGAGTTTTCTACTGATTGAGCTATTTTGGACTACGACATAGCTATACCACAGACAGAATCATCCGATCCCTGCACCAGGTTCTGGAAGATTTACTTTCCAAACAATATTTAACAAAATATGATTATCAAAATGGAAGGCACCTTGCAATTGTCTTTGATCTTCAGTATTAGAGACTGCGCGATGGATAAATTGGTTAAAAATGGCTTATTTCATTGGGTTTTTTTCACAAATATATAAAGCTCTTTTAAAATGTGACAACCTTCTGAAATCTTACGGAATAGCTAAATGCACGTAATTCCAGGAGATTGGATACAAACTAAAAACATTGGTATACTCACAACCATTTTTTTTCTTTATATATTTATTTCATTGGTGACCAGCATTATGGTGGGAGAAACTCCGATAGAGCCCAAAACTGCATTGGTAGCCCATGAAATTTCTCATGTTGCTGAAAATTCAGTGTATCAATGGACCCTTTTAAGCTTCGACTAAATGACTTACCTGTGATCATCTCATTGGGCATGTAGGTAGATTTACTGGTGGTCACGGTGTATGGAGAAGCTGTGGTCTGCGCATCGCCGTGGGGAAATTTCTCAGGTGTCATTGATTTACATACTGTTAACGAAGGTCCTCCAGGATACGCCTGCACGACAGCCAAACATCCCAGAGAGGCAACCAACCCAACAATGTCGTTAACAGCCATTTTGTTGCCTGTAAATACAAATGGGTTGAGTTAGACTAACTGTAGTTTAACTCTGAGTTTATTAAGACCAAAGCGGCCTGGTGGTTAGCGCGCCAGAGGGAGGTAATGACCCAGGTGCCTGTCACCAATACGGTCGCTGTGATCTCGAATCCAGCTCATGCTGGCTTACTCCCCGTTCGGACGTGGCAAGGTGTGCCAACAATCTGTGGATTGTTGTGGGTTTCCCCCGGGCTCTGTCCGGTTTCCTCCCACCATGATGCTGGCCACCGTCGAATAAGTGAAATAAATAACTCTGGGTTTATTTAGACTATATACCAGTGGAGCGGTCTGTCAGCCGGCATCGTGTAAGTGAAACATTCCTGAGTATGCCGTAAAAATTCAATCAAATAAATAAAACCAATAGATAAATCTGGTGCTACATTAAGGCATAGCTGTAAACTCGAAGTCATTCTTAAAGTAGGGGAGATTAAAAATGAACTAAGCATCATCATAAAGATCACTATGAGCTGTATTTAAAAAGGCGTTTTACACTTTCAAATAGACCATATGAAGAATATAATTTCATTATTTAATACTAGGTTAGCCATTTTATAGGCCCGGGTAAATATAGCATTGCACAAATAGATTTCAAGGAGATGCATTCATGTTGTGACAAAACATCAAAATACTATACATAAAGCCAGAACCTAAAACCAATTTGCTTGGTTAATAACAATTTTTTAAAACTTGTCGGATGTATTTTTGGATATAATTTTGAATTGTCCTTCTTTAAGGCCGTTTGTTTACATATTATCTATGCATTTTTATTATATCTTGAAACATACCTAATATAAAGCATTGCAAAGTAGAATCAAATAACACTTGTTTCTTGCATAACATTTTCTCACCAGCCCAGGTTACGAAGAAAAATAAAAGATATGACCGGGTGGGCCAATACTTCAGATTACCTTACAACTGTCCAAATCCATATCAAATTAACCGGGCTTACATTGTGTATACAAATATATATATATATATATATATATATATATATGTATACATTGTGTACATTGTGTATACAAATATATATATATATATATATATTTGTATACACAATGTAAGCCCGGTTAATTTGATATGGATTTGGACAGTTGGACAGTTTGATATATATATATATATATATATATATATATATATATCAAAAATGTTGTAACGATTAATTACGTTACTGAGTTAAAAAAGCTTTAATTTCGCGCTTAAATAAACAAATAGAATCTATAGTTTTGAGAGTAGGAGGAGGATTACTCCACACACCGAGACCTTTACTTCTAGCGGAATAAAAAGATAAAGTAGATAAGTAGAAAGACAATAAAGATTGGTTCTACAATTTCTATTATTGTATCAGAGGGCATTGTGAAGAAGTTTTAAAAGATAATTGGGAGTAAAAATGACTGATGAAAGTATTTATGCACTAAAAGCAGGATTTGGTAAATACTCACTTGGAAAAGAGTTGGTATTTGTACAGTTTTAATTATAGGTCTTAAACATAGTATGTTGAAGTCGATGGAGCTGCTTAACAATTCTAACTGCTTTTTTCTGAAGGATATGGAGGGGAGTGAGATGCCAAATATAAGTGTTACCCCATACTATGTTGTAGTATGACAGGCATGGGAATATAAGAGATTAATACAAAATAATCAATGTTTTTTTTGTTCAGACAAGAATTAATATTATTAATGACTCCAAGATTTCTAGATATCTTCTTAGAAAATTCATTTATGTGAGTTTTCCAGTTTGGCTTTCCATTAAAATAAACTCTTAGAAATTTGTAGCTGTCAACTCTGTCAACATCAACACCAGTAATGTTAAGAGATAAACTTTTGATACCCATATTTTTAGGGCTAATTATCATAAATTTGGTTTTATTTGGTACAACCGAAAATTTAACAAAGTTTGTTCCGCTCAAAAGACATTTGATTAATTAAGGTAACAAGATCAGTGCCAGTAAGGACTGTGCTTGCATCATCAGCAAAAAGAAGAAAATCTAATAGATCGGAAGTTATGAATGATTTCATTTATATAAAGTAAAAACAGAACTGGGCCCAAAACAAATCCCTGCGGCACTCCGCATTTTACTTCACCTCTAGCAGATAATATGTTATTGTAACGACATTATAGTGATCTTTTTTTCAGAACGAAGCATTTGATATACCTATAAACGCATGGTCTTGAATTCACGAGAGGCTCCTAAGTAATAATACTGCGGAAGCACGCCAACCACTCGGCCACAGAGGCCTTTCCATTCGGAAATAAGGAAGGTAACTATGATCACATCATATTGTTCCAGAACGGATCATAGAATATATCAAAGATTAGTTACAGGATCGCGTCACAGTTATATGGAATGATTCCTATAGTGAAACCGAAACCACACTACGAAAGTTCGGTGAAGGATCCCTTTTCCAAAACTAAAGCAAGGTTATTCAAAACAAGTTTGAACGCGATGTTTTACGTATTCCACGTATTCCAAAAAATAAGCCTGGTGTTGTATCATAAAGTGGTGTGTGTGTTTGTGTGTGAGTGCCTGATATGACACAGCAATACGCCTATCAAAACTAGTATATGCAACAAAACCGGACCTACCCACATGATCTAGGAAGTACGGACAAAAAGCTATACACGCACGTAATGACACGCCATATATAGAGTAACTCGATCTCCACTTGATATTCCCTCAGTCCCATTTCGCAATACAACCGATTATCGATTATTGTACACTGAGCACCGCGTGTATACAGGACAGTTATCACCTTCAGATAGAACAGGACACATACTTAACTCGTACACAAATTTACAACCGAAGACTCATTAAATTCCTTTAAAACATACTAGTCTTCCAATCAATGTAAGCCCTTCTTACACGCGGCAAACAAAGTGGAATCAGTTCGCTAAATTTCTTCCAGGAGTACATGTACGTTAACGGTCTGTAATATGTGAGAGAGTCCTTCGTATATATATACACATATCCACATACAACTATATTTCAAACATTCCAACTTTAGCTCCGTAACTGTACTAGAAAACGAGAACGGAATATTAAAAATCAAAGAAAATAGTGTGTTTCCATTGTATATAATGTATTTAGCGAATTAACAACCCTATATCCCTATTTATTTATGTATTTATCCATATACATTGTATTTTTTTTATATATTTATTTATTCCAAACAGTCATAGCCAGGGACATTGGGCTGAAATTGATGTCAGTGTCCGGTGTGTTCGGCATGATGTTCCAGTGGTAGTAGCACTATGGCGGCATGGACTTTCCCTGCCACAGGAAAACGCCGTAATAAACATTCTAAGGACCCGTTGTCGTCATATAAATCAAGTGGTTTGTCAATTACTTGCCGAGGATGAGTGGCTTATTCCGATGACGTCAAACCTGACCACTGCAGCCATATAAGTAAAAAAATCTTTAGTTATAAACATGAACCAACCAAATAAATAAATAAGTCACAACTGACATACCTGGTGAGAAAACTTGCAAGATCACAATTAGACTGACAGAACCCGTGAAGACAACAGACCCAGAGCTCTTTGTATTCACAACCATCCACTTCCTCGTTCAGAATGAGCTGTAAGCTATCGGTATGCTGTACGTAACACATGACAAACTGGTGTCACCTCGTTTCCTCTGCAACGCTATTATTGTTGGCGTTGACAGCTGCAAGGTTTGGCATGTATGCCAAAAATAAATTTCAATTCTCGCTATACATACTGTATGCTATAAACAGATGAGGCATATGATATATATGATTTTATTATACCTAGGCGCTATTACACTCCGCCGCATAAGTGAAATATTCTTGAGTACGGCGCAAAACACCAATCAAATAAATAAATAAATAAATAACACCTTGTACCAACCTGTATTTTCATGTTTAAACCATTATCCCTTTTCAGACAGCATTTTCTGAAGGGTTTTATACCAGAAGCAGCAATTAGCCGTCTTACGTTTTATATTTCCAGGGTACCAGTACGAATGGTTCGTATACTCTAAGTAAGTTACTTCAGTCGCATACATTTCAACAGGTCAGTATCGCCAACTCGTAATCTAGGTGCAGTTAACGCTTGGTGAACTCCTCAAAGTTCAATGCAGCCAGCCATATTAGTGGCAGAAGTTTACAATACACTTAATATCACTGAATTTCTTTCACATGATTGTGAATAAACCACCATACTAGAGGACGTGTAAACTGCCATTATATAAGTGTTTACACGAACAGTTCAGAACAAAACTTAGGTAAAATGACAAGAGGCTGGGATTCAGCGATCCATTTAGCAAGTAAACTCTGCAGTTTCAATACTGCATGCGTTTCCACGGCCTCTGTGCCTCCTTTCCGTTCTTTCCATGTATACAGGGACTCAGTGTATGATTGAATGAATAGACCATAGGCTATCAGAGTCATAGCTTTTCCGCCTACAGTCCTGTACGTAGTACCCGAATCACGTGCAGCCAATCACAATATTTACCGCCTTTCAAACAACCAATCAGTTCTGTTTATCACAAGGTAAGTATATGCCGATTTTACCATGTGATCAGTTTCTCATACACTTCTGACTAAGCAACATGCAGCAGTACTCCAGCACCAGTTCATTTTTACCACCATCAATCCCCATTTCTCCACCTTAGACAACCAGCAGAGACCAAGGCACCAAGTGAAGTATAAAATTAAACTTCCTTTACTTCTTTTTTCCAACTGAAAGTAATTACTCTTCAAAACTCTTATTCATGTAGTTTTTAGCAACTGTGGTATCACGTACTCTTTTTATTGTCAAATTGTGCCCCGCGGAACATAATGATGTGATAATTGTCTTATGTTTGTCTTTCCTCCGCAGAGAACAGGGTAATCTAAATATTGAACACCCGAAGATATTAAGATTTTCTCCTATGGAGTATCATAACCAAACCATACACTATCTGTGTGGTTTCATTATTTTCCATTCATTACAACATGTATGTGTGCATCAGTAGATTTCATTTGTCTTCTTGGCATGTCCCACCATAATCATTAGCCAGGGACAGCTTTATGCGAAATAAATTTTATTCGCATTTTATTTTTGTGTATGAGCTGGTTAAATATTTATTAAAAGTAATGACATTAAAGCTTTCTGAGTAAAGCATTTGATATCAACGTATTTTAAAACCTAATTCTGCTTCAACTCTGTAACATGTAAATTGCTACCTTTCAAGTGCTTACATCAATAGATACGGGTAGAATAAAACAGTGTAGGTCGATTTCACCGGTTACGTGTGACCATCGCATGCCAACCATCACAATTATTTCGCTATAATAGTACAGGCTAAATGAAACAAATGGTTTGTGTGTTCTACAAACAAACAAAAAAAAAAGGAAGAAAACTGTATATACTTCTTGATAATATGCACCGATGAACACACCAAGCATCAATCCTTTTTAACTACCAGATGAAAATCAACAGACTTTAGTGGGTACATTTTCGACTCCCGACTGCAAATATATAAGCTTACAGAAAGGAGAGTAAAACCAGAGCAGAGACGACGATAGTTGACAGATGCTCACATGTGAAATATGGCCTCTTGTCAGTTTACAGCGGTTAGGGTTTTATTGTAGCTGATCATCTAAATACTTCGACAATGGCAAAATAAACGCCCCCTAGCACCATGGCTTCAGCAGAAACAGATTTTATAAAATGCACTCTTTTATATTAAAAAAGCCATCGGAAATTTAATATCAAAGAGATGCACAAGTAATCAAAGTAATCATTTAACGAATTTGAGAACTAAATCAGTTATCACGGAACAATAAAACAAGTTAAAATATATATAAGAGATAAAACGTCATTGGATATAATTAAGTCAACTATCGAATAAAAACCGTGAGTGAGAAAAATGTGTAGCCGCAATACTGTAAAGTGAATGTATGACAAGTGATTTATCTATTGATTTCTTTGGTGTTTTACGCTATAGTCAAGAATATTTCACTTATACGACGACGGCCAGCATAACAGTAGATAAGCGAGCTGAGCCCAGGAGAAACCCTCGACCACCCGTAGATTGCTGTTTGACCTTCCCACGTGCGACCGCATGAAAAATGAACAGAGAAACAAAGAGCAAAGAAGAACTAGAAGTTGATCGGTTTAACAGGGGTCTGGTTATTGTGTAGCGCAATTGGAGAATGATAAACTATACAAGGGTCTTAACACGGAAGTTTTGGTCAAAAATCTGTTTTTAATGTGGTCTTGTCTTGGATTCGGATGATTACGTGAATTGTATATATGGGAATGTTTGAGCTGACTTCAACACTGGGTTTTCAAAAGCTACTGCATCTGGAAACAAGCATGCTAGAAGCATTAAATTTGGAAAGCAAGACACGCTTCTTTAAACTGACATGTATGTTTTTCGTAGGGAAAACTGAGTATCTAGGTCAAATCTATATCAGAATAAAATTCCTCTAAAATTCGTCGGTAGCTTGTACATCTGACCATTTGAAAGAAAAGTGTGTGGCTTAAAAGGCAGAGATTGTTGATTGGCAGTTGTTAGAAGTGTTCAGCCTGTTGAGATTGAAGAGGACCATTTGAGGACCATAAGCGGTTTAGACTGTATGAACAAGTTTAATAATGGCTGTAGCATCTGTGGATTTCACCGCCAACCTTCCCGGGAAAAAAATAATTATAATGTTGGCGACGTACGCCTACTTCCTCTCCAGTCAGAAGTAATAAAGGTTGCCTGCAACATCTGGATGACTGTGAGTTCCCTCTGTACTATGTCCGGTTTCTTTCCACAATTATTTAATGCTGGTCTTCGCTTGTAAGTGAAATTTTCCCGAGTACGCTGTATAATACCTTTGAAATAATAAATATCCCTTTTTAAGACATTTTCTTATTAAATTGGAATATTTTAATTTAATCTTAGGGTTTTCATTTCAAATATTCATTTTCTACTTTTTCTTTCCCTACGAAAAACAGTTTTCATTTTGACATTCTCAGTTTTATGTCAACTTTTTGTCCTCTTCATGTCCTGAGTTCATGTTACATTTTAAAACTATCATCCAAATGGCTACGTTTACCCGAAAGAGAAACAAAACAGCAGTAGGAATATACTTTGCTTCAATCATGAACACTCGAAGTTGTCATCTTTATACGCCATTCAACCAGTAGTTTTAGACAAATTTCTTGTTTTGCTTTTTCCCCAGCTAAATAAACTCTACTTCTAAATTTTCTTCTCACTGAAAATCCTTGTCACAAAATGCTACACAGATGACATACCAGCAGGAGAAACGTGAGGACTACAAGCAGCGCCATATGCGATGTCATTTCCACATAGCTTAACCTTGATTTAACCATTGAATTTTTGACTTAGAGATTTTCAATTGAATGATTTTTACACTGTATTCTACAAAGATTAACGACCAGAAGGTAAGACAAGACCCCAGTGCCATATATAATGACCCAGTTTATTGTCAGACCAAAGTAACATGTGTATGAGTGGTGTAGCTGTGTACCGGAAATTGGGCCTTGTATAATGCGAGAACGACAACGATCAATATTTTGTTTCGAAAGGTTAGTTCCGCCAGTTAAATTTCTCACGTTTGAATTTTTAAAAAAGGAATGCTATGCTCCTCGCAGAATTAGAATTTTCAAGGAGTTTTCTTTAGTTTTTATTTTTGTCCAAAAATGTCCTCAGAGTTCGTGAAGAGAAAATTTTGAATCTGTCCGACTTTAGCGAGTGTGCCGTGTTGCCCGCAACAAACATTCTTTTTAATGCTTGAGTGACCTGGAATTTTCGAGATGTTATAACATGGAGCAAAAGAGTGTCTGCACACAACGCACCAACGTTATTGTCAAAAAATGATAGGGGGGAGCCTCCGTGGCTCAGTCGGTTAGTGCGCTATCGCAGCACCATGACCCGAGGCCTCCCACCAATGCGGTCGCTTTGAGTTCAAGACCAGCTCATGCTGGCTTCCTCTCCGGTGTGGGAAGGTCCGCCAGCAACCTGCGGATGGGCGTGGGTTTCCCCCGGGCTCTGCCCGGATTCCTCCCACCATAATGCTGGCCGCAGTCGTATAAGTGAAATATTCTTGAGTACGGCGTAAAACACCAATCAAATAAATAAAATAAATAAATAAAAAAATGATCTGAGCCGTATTCCATGACTTGGTTACGTTGTTCTATACAATGACAGTGTTGCAATGGGGCTTACTTACCCAAAGAGATTTATATATTTATTTATTTATTTATTTGATTAGTGTTTTAGGTCGTTCTCAGTGATATTGTACTTATACGACGGCGGCCAGCATTATGGTGGCAGGATAGCGGGCAGAGCCCGGGGGAAACCCACGACCATCCGAGGATTGCGGGCAGACCTTCCTGTGTACAGCCAAAGAGGAAGCCAGCATGAGCTGGACTTGAACTCACAGCAACCGCATTGGTGGGAGGCGTCTGGGTCATTGCACTGCGCTAGCGCGCTAACCAACTGGGCCATGGAGGACACTGCCCAAATAAAAGAAAACCTCTCAGGGATACTGAAACAGATCGCGGCAGTCCCCACTAAATCGATGACAATTTTCACCATCTGTGAAATGCCCTCATAGGACTCTGTTCGCTTCGCTTCGCTTCCAGAAATCAAAAGTTCTAATCAGCCAAAATCAAGCCCAAAGTTCTAGTAAATTAATAAATAACAGTAATTATTCCCAATGTCCAACAGATCATGGTGAAATGACATAATGATTTCGTATCAAGCAATGTCATTGAGGCCCATACTAAACATTTACACAAACACGTCAGTGAAGACAATCCATGAAATGAGCATATGCATGTACTGTTTTATATGGAAAACTCCATAGCATGCTTCGTAAAACGACGTGTTACAAAAGCGTTCAATATTCACACTAATTACACGACACGACATTGTAAACAGGAAAGGCCATTGGAAAGTTCCGAGAGGGTAACTCCGCAGTCGATGTAGTCAAACGGATGTCTTATCACCAGCATCACACTATTCTGCACCATCTAAGGTGACAACTCTTGGAAAAGGTTGTTACATCCGGGTCTCACATCCAAGGAACCGAACTCAGTCGGCAACAGGAACAGCAGCCTTATTTCATGGAACTCCAAAGACCAGTAAGATTCTTAGTGTTAATTCTACATCTTCACAGCTACACCTACGACCTACGGGAACTTGCGAGCGAAAAGGCGAGGGAAATCGTCGTAAATCATGGAACGATCGTACAAAATGTTGTGAGGACTGTTGGCGAATCTTGACGAATTTGAAGATATCGCCAGAGATCGCGTGGTAATCGGTGTGCATGCATTATGCACATGCACAAAAACCATCTCTGACCAACTTTGATCTACCTGAATCGTATGCACATTTTTTCTCACAGATTGTAACCACGTACGTCAATGTCGTGAATATACTGGAGTTCTCCATGGGTCACGTGGGTCCGTACAGGCGTGACTGCAAACAATTTCTTGAGTTTCATTCCGGCTGCGATTGGCCACGATTAAAAAGTTCGTGACGAATTGCATTGGTCGTAGGAAGTAAGGCTTTAGACGTTGTGTACAATATATGTGTATGGCCAAACTAAAGGCCCAATCAGGACGGAATGACCTTGTCTGGGACCTAAGGAATTGCTTGCAGTGACACCTAATGTGACACTTGTAGTCTAAGCTCTGCCGCGACGATATCGTGCATACGATCCATGAAGATCCTTTGCAATGCTCGTGCTGACCACGTACGGCAAAGCATGGTACAGCAGTCAGAATTATTGTGTGATAACTAACAATATGGCTTGAACCTGATCAAGAAAACCCACAACCAACCTGGCGATATCTAGAGATTTCTTCGCCAACACTCCCTACGACATACCATGTCGTCAATGGAAGATTTTCGACTGAAACTTTCAACTGCGACAGTTATCTCCCTTTAATGGTCTAGTAATGCAATTTCAAACGTCCGTGTCCTTTTGACAGTTTCTTTCAATGATTGGAATATTCTTGAATACGGGGAAACACATCAATGAAATAAATAAATAAATCAATGACTGGGTTAAAAGTTGGATTGCGTTTGCTGTTCAGTATAGAAATTGTGATATCGGGGCTCATGTGCATGAGCGGTGGACCTGTTAAAATTCGAAATTGAAGAATTAAAACCCCTCTCAAACCGTCCAGTACAGTTTCCGAAATAAATAAATAAATAAATAAATAAACAAACAAACAAACAAATCACAAAACATTAACTCTCGTTACTTATTCATTTATTTGATCGGTGTTTAACGTCATACTCAAGAATAAGTTCTTGACAGCAAATCCACCATCCACAGCAAATCACTAATTTTATGTTTAAGTTTTATTATTCAGTATATAATGAAAAGCTATATTAAAGTTTATAAATCAAGAACTTAACACACTGTTAATTCACAACTCCAAATTGAGTTTTCTAACTGCACGCATTCTTGGTTATCCTGTTATCTGGTCTCCAGACACCTGAGAACGAGCGAATGACTGGAGCACCGCAGATCAAATGTTGATCAGATAATGTTGGTCAAATGATGATACGAAAAATAAAATTGACGACTATTCCTTTTCTAATCAAATTACGTAATTACGTTTGTATTTAGCGGATCCACCCGATATTGTTGTAAAGTTTATATGTGTTTTTCTTTGTCTTTTAAACAAATAATGTAGAAGAACTCAAAAGCTATTTGCCCTGGTGAATGTCTGATTTCCGCGAGCTCCTGACAAAGGCCTGCCTAATCGTGAATCTTGTAGTTAAAGTTATCCGCGAGATTTCACATATCACTAAATACATACATATTTTGTTTTCAACTGACAATGGCTTTTTCATTTATTTATTATTGTTTTAAGTGGCCTCGGTGGCGCTCCAACGCGGCGTAATGACCTAGGTGCCTCTCACTAATGTGGTCGCTGTGAGTTCCACTCTTACTTTCTCTCCGGCCGCACGAGGGGCCTGCTAATGGTCGTGGGTTTACCCCGGGTTTTGCCCGGTTTTCTCCCAGCGTAATGCTCACCGACGTCGTATAAGTAAAACTCCAATCAAATAAATAAACAAATTATTGTTTTGTTTATTTATTTATTCCATTGCTATTTTACACCGTCCTCAAGAATATTTCACTTCTTTACGGCATCGGCCATCATAATGGTGGTGGGAAACCGGTCATGACCATCCACAGTTTGTAGACAGACCTTCTCACGGACAGGAAGAACGACTTGAACTGATATCAGCGACCGCACTGGGTAGGGGCTCGTGAGTCATTGTGCTGCGCGACGGCACCAACCAATCCAGCCTCGGACCTCTCCTCCGTCTCCCCGCCCATAAGCTTCCAGCATAAAGGGGATGTGAATGTTAGGGACGTGACAAGCCGCTCCCGGCCTTGCGTATGTCCATAATTTCAGTGTGTATATGTTTAAACAGGGAAAACCCGTCTCTTCCTGGTTTCACACGACAGGACTGCAGGACAGTGGGGTTTATGCTAGTCCGCACAATTTTAGTTTCTTTGCCTTCTCATATGGTGATTTCAGGCGTTGCAAACAATAAGGTACCTTGTCCAGCTCGATGAATGAGTATAATTAGTGTATTGTCAATTTGACCCCAAACGTCTTTGCCATTAAAGGCATGCAGTTATGAAAAATGGAGTGCACAGCCTGGGCCCAAATTACTTTAGGCGGGAATGATTTCCCATTCATAAGTCCGAAACACTTCAATCTGTGCACTGAAGCTTTGTTATGTGTATGATGTTTGGTCTGGTATTATTTAAAATGCTGTGTTGTCATCATATTTAAGACATATCCACGATAACATGAAAACAGTGCAAAGGAACCAGGCCTCGGGAATGCTTAGTCCACCAGCAAAATGCCGGTTTATGCAGGAATACAATATAAAAGACTACAGTACAGATCAAAACGCTATAAAACTTGTTTGTGTCCTTGGTAGCCTAGTGGTTAGTGTGCTAACGCAACACAAATGAACCTGGAGACATTCGTGCTGGCATTCGCGAGAAAGTTTGCTAGCAACTTGCTTTCCTTCCACCATAATGATGGTCGGCGTCGTATGAGTGAAACGTCATGACCGTGACACACATATAGATGCATACGCCCGAACAGACAGATGGATAGCGTCATTTATGCTATATAATTGCATTCAGGAAAGTTGGCTCAGGATATGCAAGGCTTGAAACACGAAATGAAGATGAAAACATTTTCACGAGATTTCAAAAGCAAGCACAGGTAATGCCGCACAGTATGTTTGGACAAGAGATCGATAGGTCTCGTTTTCAGGTCACCTGATCTAATGGATCTTTTTAAGCAAGGTTCTTCCTTGTTTTCATTCCGTCCTACTCGAAATTATATGTATACATATGCATCTGTGTTTTATACATATATATATATACATGTACATATAAATGTAGTATTGCATGTATTTTCTTGTAGAATGTAGAAATATAGCAAACGGAAGATCATTAGAGAGTAAAAGGAATCAGTGATGTAAATTTATTTATTTATTTATTTATTTGATTGGTGTTTTACACCCCACTCAAGAATATTTCACTTACACGACGACGGCCAGCATTATGGTGGGAGGAAACGCAGGTTGCTGGCAGGCCTTAACACGTACCGCCGGAGAGGAAGCCAGCAAGAGCTGGACTTGAAATGACAGTAACCGCATTGGTGGGAGGCTCCTGGGTCATTACGCTGTGCTAGCGGGCTAACCATCTGTGACATAAATGTGCTTCAGCTAGTTCAATATGGTCCTAAGAGTTCACAGTAGATCCTCCGTCCTTACATGCATTTTAATCACTGTAATAATGCTAAAATCACCAAGAAAAAAATAGCCTTTGAGATAACATGTATTTTATCTAAAAGTGGTCTATTGTGTTAACACGTAATGATGTTTAATGTGGGAGATAAGCGGGCCCACAAACACTCAGGAAGTGCATTGCCAACAAACCGGAAGTAGCAGAGCTAAATACGCACTGAGAGTGGTTACATCTGATAATGACCGACATATAAATGCCTAATCCCTACAGCGTAATTAAAGCCCACTGAGACTGACACAAAGCAGCTAGTGGGGTCAGGAGGGTGAGGGATATGATTTGTTCAAGATAAGCGAAATTATACGAAATGAAAACGGAAGGCTTGCACAACATCGGCAAATACACACAGAGGTCGGTGCACGTTTGTACGCAGTTTCCATTTAAACTAATTCCACCAAGCTGTAAAATACTATGAATATATTTGAGTAGACCAGCTTGCACTACTGATTTTTTAAAGTACAGTAACATAGTGTTCATGGAAACTCAGCAACATACTCTAACAAAAATTTTGGTTTTGTTTTTATACTAGAATGTCCACCACACCGCTTTTATTTGGATCTAAACATGTAACTTTCAAGGACAATAAATGTCTTTTCCCAGGTGTACATAAATTTATTAGAGAAACAAAAAGGTTTTCTGACAATGGTAACGACAATGTTAATGCCGTGAATGACTAATAACTTTCAATTCATCATTATAACTCATTATGGTTAATCACCAATTTTATGTCATGTCACAAGGAGTTAACTAATCATTTATATATTTCTTATTTATATATGTTCTCTTTGTTTCATAGGCTTCTGTTATTTCTATAATAATAATATGTATACATTTATATAGCTCTATCACTATGTATAAATGTATCCTTCTATATGCATGAATATATATATATATATATCGCCGTGGCCGTGTTTACAACATAAGAGCAGACGACATATACAAAATTTATAGTCGTTCACAGTAACTAACCACAAGAGTTATGTCCCCTGAATCAACCGACTGTCATTTAAAAAATTACACGAGGTCATTTATTTTCCTTACCATTTGTGTGGTAAATTTGTCAAATTCAAACCCAGATATACATAAATATTCCCAAACTTTCGCACGGTCCCATATCATACCACCGTGAACGTTTCTCTACAATATATAAAAAACAATCAAGCATGACAACGAGTTTTCAGGTCTATCCAAAGCAGACAAAACTCTGATATATTTTAGCTAAGTGTGAATAAGGAGTGCTGAAATTTATAGAGTATAAACAACCTGTAATATCTCTATGGCAAGTAATATCAAATCAGTGCCACATCACTCTTCAATTAAGAGGACCAATGCGGTCGCTCTGAGTTCAAGCCCAGCTCTTGCTGGTTTCTTCTCAGGCCGTACGTGGGAAGGTCCGCCAGCAACCTGCGGATGGTCGTGGGCTCCCCCGGGGCTCTGCCGGTTTCCTTCCACCATAATGCTGGCCGCCGTCGTATAATTAAAATATTCTTTTACGCCTAAAACACAAACCAAATAAATAAATCAATCAAACTATTTCAGAGGCGAATATTGGATCCATTTACTCGAATTGCGCGTTTATAGCCAAGATTATAACAATATTATATTTGAACAAAGAAAAATGTCTATTTATCCCAGGAAGACAGTTTGAAATGCACGTTAGGGAGAAGAAATATTCAACGAATTGTCAGGATTCTTCAGGTATTCAGGGATGTTTTTGCAATCGGAAAACAATACAACGTATCGCAAGTGATAATATAGCTTGTTGACATCCAGGGAATGGAAATTATACACAGAGATTGATGATCGACAATGTCGACATGGGTTACAATATCACATATCATATTAACATGTGTCCTAGGGGGTGTAAGTTGTTACTTCTCAAACACTGTCATGAACAGTTTGAATAAAACCCTAACTGAGGTAAACAGACAAGAGGCCGGGCTTCACACGTGTGACCATTTGCCAACTATCGCCGCTGCTCTGGTTTTACCCTCTGTGTTGTAGTCTTTTGTAAACCAGGATTCTTCTAGTGGACTAAGCATTTCCGAGGCCTGACCTCTTTGCAATGTTTTCATGTTATTGTGTATACACGTGTTAAATGTGATGAGGGGTCTCCGTGGCTCAGTCGGTTAGCGCGCTAGCGCAGCGCGGGGTCTCAGAAGCCTCCCACCAATGCGTCGCTGTGAGTTCAAGTCCAGGTCTTACTCTCAGGTCGTACGTGGGAAGGTCTGCCAGCAACCTGCAAATGATCATGAGTTTCATGCGGGCTCTGGCCGGTTTCCTCCAACCGCCTTCGTCGTATAAGTGAAATATTTTTGAGTACTGCCAAAAAACACCAATCAAACAAATAAATAAATGATTTAGTGGCAAAAGATCTAAAAAAAATCAGTGAAGGTGTATTCAAGCACAGCTTTTCATGGTCTTTTCACTGACCGTGACTTCATTTCTGTATCGTGCTTCTCTTTAAATGAGATATGCGAGGGTACGGGTTCAAACCCGGCCTTAGACGAGGAATTAGTGGATTCCTCGCTTTCGTTCTTGTTAATGGCGTTGGTGACAGAGAGCGATTGGCGACACTCGTATAGGCGGTTTTTACGTTCATTGGAGAGATGCCTTGGCTTCCGGTCAGGCGACCTGAAATCTGTACGTCTTATGTGGAAAAAGTCTGGTGGTATCCCCACTCTAGTCCTACTGATCTACTGTATAAGTGAAAGATAAGAGAAATTATTTATTTATTTAATGAATTGGTGTTTTGATCCGTATTTAAGAATATTTCATTTAAACGTCGGCGGCTGCCTTTATGGTGGGAAGAAACCGGGTAGAGAACGAGGGAAGCCAACGACCACCCACAGTTTACTGGCAGACATTCCTACGTATGTGAACGATTAATAGCAATCAAATAAATGAATAAAAGAAATTTACCATTGAAAACTTAGTATGATGTTAACAAACAACCAGATTAGTGAGAAAATGTGCTGACACAATATTTACACGTTTACATATAGCAATTGCCGTGTAGAGGATTTGAAGTTAAAATACATTTTGCTTTGTTTTCGTTTAGCTTTGGTCTCACAACAAAACAATTAAATCCATACCTACCGTCGTAAAGATGTTCAATATATCCGACACATATGGTAACATACACACTATCAACAAAACCAGAGAAAATTCAGCTAACTGTGTATAACTGCATGGTCCTTATCACTAAGGTATCTATTTGTTTCCATGTCACACGTCAACTTGCCATGTCACACGGTACAAACTGGGTCCTATCAGAGGAAGACTTATCAGGTTAACCGACCTAAGTGTAAGCTTGGTATTTTACACCGGGTCTTTTCGCAGGATTCTGATCTACTTATTGGCGTTAGCATAAATGTTTGGTCAAAGTATAATCTTTCTTTTCTACCTTAATTTTCATTGTAAAGTGGTTTCTCTCACGATTTCCCGTTATGTTCAAAGTGATCTTGCTAGTCGTTTTCGTAACATCCCTGAGCTTTGGAGATGGTAAGTCGGGCAAAATATCTTTCTCCTCCACGTGTTATGGTTTGATTTTTTTGAACAAAAATGTGCCAGTGTATACCTACTGACTTTGCTTTTATAAACACTGTTGCTTTGTCGATGTTAAATGGACTTTAAAATCGTCGGTTATTTCGGTCACTCACAAATTTGTCAGTGTTACCCTTGTCTATACTAATCAATTTGGATTTTAGAGATATATGTACTATATGTCAGTATTGACGCTTTTATGCCTTTTATTGTATAGATTTAGAGACTTCCGATGTAGAAACACTGAAATGTGTCAATTTATATGACTTTCGTTGGAGCAACATTTTTATCTCCAACTGACTCCTGATCCATGAAATATACCAGTTTATTGACTTGAACTTGTAGAAATAGTTTTTATTTATCCGGGATCTTAAATGTGTCACTGTTTACTTCCTTTCTAGAAACGCTACCTTTAATCAGTACCAGACCTCTGGCCTCTGTGTTCATTCGTTGAATCTCGTTGTACAAGCACTGTTCTTCTGTCAGTGTTAACCGTTTGAACAATGCAAGTCCCCGTATATTTGGCAAGAAATACACCAGCCCTAACAACAACAACAACAACATATACACGTAACGCGATCCTATCCATAGAGATGTTCCTTCCAGCCAATAGAAAACACGTAATCCCAGATTTTATTGCTCTTTTACCACTACAATGTGAATTTTGATTTTTAGAATTGACATCCTGCTCTGATTCCAAGGAGTGTTCTGGCGAGAGTTGCAAAGGCTACGAACGATGTCTGTGGAACAAATGCTTGTGTATCGCTGTCGAGGAGAAGAGAGCGAATTCCCCGTGTAAGTCACTAGGGTAGATAACTACTCAGTCCTGTCTATGTTCTCCTTATCTTTGTTTTTGTAACACGTTACAGTTTGTTTGTTGTTTTTCCTTTTTTCCTTTGCTCGTAAAAACAAAGACATATAACTACCGTTGCCTTTCAGCAAAGAGTTACGTGTTTTTACACCGGTTGGGTTAGGGAGAAAATGCTTCTGATGGTAGAGACATTCGCGGTGCAGTGCAGTACAAGTATGATGACTTGCCTTCCTTGTGAGATACACAAGTGTCCTTCTCTAATAAATAAATGAGGAGCTAAACAACAGAATAAATAGCAAATGATCATCATTACATGGAGACTCATTTTGTGACGCCATTTTGCCATGTTAGCCATCTGGAGCTCTCCTGCACCATCGGTAATAAACAACATCGCACGGTTCCAAAATAAACGCACATGCAACTGTATGTGACCAGGAAGAAATATTTTAATCAAAACATAGACGCAAAAACGCCAGGTAGCCAACTAAAGAGTTTCAGCTTTGTTTTGTTTTCAAACATCCGAAGTTTCTTTGGGTTAGGCATTTTTTTAGGGCGGACTTCGTGGGCACAAGGTCGTATGTTTCGTAACTTCGCAACAGTGTATTGGACCGCTATAGGTCAGTTTGAAAAACATCGGTTCAATAGACTGACACTGCATGAAATACGAAAAATAAAACAACTTCGGATCAGTTGAGACTTGGATATTCATGGATTAATAAATCTATCACAACTGGGCAAACTAATGAGTCTTTTAAAAGAACAGACCACCTTTGAATAAAGAAGGCATCATCTGAAAGGCCATTTGGTGCTGGTTCAATCCGTAGTGTTCATTATTTTTTGGCATTTTTTTCTGTGTGATTAAAAGGGAAATAAATATCGAGGTACTACGGTGGACGTTTTAGACCGTATTGAACAGGCTGAAGCACAGAGACGTCACAGAAAATCTTTAAGTTGTTAAAAGATACTCTTATTGTTCTATATCTACGTTCTACGCGAATATATATATATATATATATATATATATATATATATATATATATATATATATATATATATTGGCGTAGAACGCCCGCATCTATATTTAATGTTGAAATATAAGTTACAGCATGCGGAATAGCAAGAAAAGAACGTGTGACGTCACTGTGCTTCAGCATGTTCAGAATGATCCAAAAAGTTCACCGCAGCAGCACAGCTTCTATTTTTATCTTAATCACCGTGAAAAAGATAATGAACACCATATTTGGAACCAGCACGAAATGGCCTTTAAGGTGATTCGTTCTTGTTGTCTGTTCTTTTTAGCAGTATATATAAGTTACTATAAATAAGGCTTACGTAAAAATATGCAGTGTGTGTTTATGACATCAGTTTTGATGTACAAAAGTAGCAAAACATTTAAACACTCCTAAAACTCAATATTATTCTGAAGGAAAAGTAAAAAAAACATGTGGAGAGAAATTTAAAGAAAAAAACACGAATACCATGAAGGAACAAATTGTAGCGCATTATTGTTAAAATCCATTTGTGTTCTTGTCCACATATGTGAAAAACTTTGATTTCCGTACGTTGGAAACCTGTAATTAAGAGGGTAAAACATTCTAGTGTCATAAATGCTTTTATTTATTTTCCCGTATTTATTAGTATACAGCCATATTATAGTAGTCTGTTTATGTGGACTTCAAAACGAGGAGTATGCACAAACAGTTTACCTAAGTAGAAATTTCATTACTCTGCGCATGCGTGGGTAGAGTAAAAGAGACTATGAACCCAGAGTGGGGGTGTTGGGCAGGGTGCAATCAACACTCAAAGTGGTCAGTCAACAAACTGAAGTTTCGGTCTCAGCGATAGGTGTCTTGTCAAACAGATGTGTTCACACAGAATGCTCATATTTTCTCATGAAAAGGACTCTGACATTGTTTCCCTGTCAGATTTGACCACTTGCGATCTATGAATTTAATAATGTGTTCTCTGTATTGGCGCAGTGCGGAGCTCCTGAGAGGTGACTTCTAAGTTTTTATATTTGTGTCAGAGAAAAAAAAATTATTCGCTAATTTTTATAAGAGCCATCGGCCGCCATCAGGCAACAGCGACCATATTTAGACATTTGGCACTTCACAATTTCTTCGTAAATACGTGTCCAGTTTTAACATGTAATTTATGTGTACAAGAATTGTCAATCTACACACGAAGAAAACTGTTTTCTATCGATCTTCCCTCTCCTTATATCCCAAATCGACACATTGTTATTATGCCATCGGTCGTCAGTGTAGGTTGTCTTTTAAGTCTGTCCCACACTGTCGTCGCTACTCTGGTTGTACTTCCTATCTTGTAATCTATAGGACGTTCACTTCTCGCAAGCTGGTGGACTACACCTAAGTTACGCTGGAGGGAAATGTAACGTTATTTTTTTCCTTTGAGTTCAGGGATTTTTGCAGTGTTTCAATTTATTCTACAGCTCGACTTGAGGGCCCATGTCAAACCGATCAACAATGCCAGCTGCCCTGTTCCATAAGAGGGTTTCCAAGCGGCCGTTGCATACTGTCAGGCTGTAACTGCTTTATGAACGACAGAATAGTCTCCCCTTAATTGCTGTTCAACTTGTCAGATAAAATACGTGATGATCCTGATTGACTGATGTGTTATTTTGACTGGCATTTGGGGCCGATCATTTCATTTTCATTACTACATAGAACCGTCATCCAAAAGTTCCATTTTTCATTGCTTTTGTTATCATTATTCTGTTCTGTTCTTGAGAATCCTTATTATTTCATCCATCTTGTATTCATCTAACGGGGAACTTAAAATCCTCTCATTAACAAATCGGCCCAAAGCTGTGCGCTGTTTTGTTCTTTCCTGGAGTGCGTCACACCTTTCGGTGCATGTGTGTTCATAAAACACTGAGGTACTACACAGGCACTGCAGCGTCACAGCAGGAAATCGCCGCCATGTTGACTCTTATATGTATAGTCTGTCGGAATTCTGGGAATGGAAACTTACGACAAACAGTGATGAGTGTGCCACATTCTTATGTCAACAAATTCACATACTCGTGACGAGAAACCACTACAAAATCGAAGAAAATCTTTTTTCTAATCTTTGAGGCGTTAAAACCCAATGGGTAAAAGTGAAACATTAACCTTAGCTGTGTATAAAAGTGTGCAGGAAACCATTGGCTTCATTAACAGCTCTTGTTACAAAAGAATTCTTCTGCCTCTTCCACCCTGGAGCCTCTCACCAATGCGATCGCAGTGAATTCTAATCCATGACAGCTCATGCTGGCTTCTCCGGTCGCACGTGGGAAGGTCCGCCAACTACCTGTGGATGGTCGTGGGTTTCCCTCGGGCTCTGTCCGTTTCCTCCCACCATAATGCTGACCAAGGTCGTATATATGAAATGTTCTGGGACGTAAAACACCAATCAAATAAATAAATAAATAATTTTCTAATAATTACTGATACATACATGTATGTACTCCCTTTCATCTTCAGTGCGTTAACATAACAGTATTACAGTTATTGGAGATTACACTTCTCTACATAATCTACCAACTTGATAGTATGTTAACATGATTCCAACGGACACATGAATCTTTATTATTGATGAATGCTGTCACCCCTAAGTGAGGACATTAATGGCGAGACTAAGGCTAATAAAGCCCATATGCGTCGCACGAAAGGTCAAACTTGACCAAAATGGTGACAATGGTGTAAACCATGCGCAGAGAGTGGCGCATGCGTGGTGAGGAGTATAAGACTACCCATCGCATACGTCTTGTACACTGAATGATTAACAGCCGTGATGCTTAAATATGTAGCCTAACACTCTCCTGTTTGTCTGATGTCTAAATCATTTGGCCTGAAAATCTTTCCCGTACTGTTCCGGGGCCGATTCCACAATGCAATTTTTACTGACTTTGGTAATAAGTTTTAACTGAGCTAAAATTAAACACCTGGGAAATTTTTAAATAAAGACACGTATGTTCCAAGTGTATCATGCCGAAGCGCAAGTGACACAAATTCCAAACTCTATAATTAATAAGCTGTAAAATTTGTAAAAAAGTCAAAAATTGTTCTGTGGAATGGGTGACAAACGTTTCAAGCCTTACAAGCTATTCACCATATATTAATCCAAAGAACCATTTCCATTTATTTCATTTATCTAGTTGTTGTTGGACGCCATACTGAGGAATGTTTCACTTGTTAGGTGAGGGTCATTATGGATGGAGGAAACCGGTAGGTCCGTTGTATATCCATCGCCTGTGGCAAATGACTGAGGAACTTTTCCACGTGTGACAGATATCCTGCAGATATGTCCACCACATTCGTGGAAGACAAGCTTGACAAATGGACGGCTGCAGCCTCGCCCACCTGTCCAGAATCATTTCTACATTGTAACGGGTGACAACTACGACCACTGTTTATGTGCCATGTAAAATATCAGCACCATTCAGTACACCTAACTCAGATGTAAGATCTGTTCTGTTTCCTCCCACCATAATGCTGGCCGTCGTCGTATAATTGATATCTTTTTAGAAAGGCGTAAAACACCAATCAAGTAAATAAATAAATGTAAGAAGTATTCAATTAGAAATAGTCAGTCACTTTGCAGGGATATCAGTGTTCTTGTATATCGCTTGGATGATTGGTATATCTAGAAACAAATCAAGTAACACGTCAACTCAGCAAACAAATGGATTGCATCGATAACAGTCTAATATCGGGCCGCCTATAGGATCCACAGCTACCATCTTGTGTTTGCCGGATTGGCCCTTTCCACCACTCGCTACTTGTAGACAACTTTTAACGGGCTTGACAGTTACTGTGACAAATCTGATGTCCAGCAGGAAAAATAATGGGATAAATCCTGCGATGGTCTTGGGGGAGTAATCTGTCCACGCCTTAGGCTTCTTTTCACTTTGTAGCTTTCTGGTCCCCGCACCCTTGTTCTCGCGCGGCCCGCTCGGCTGTAGCGGCCATTAGCAGGGACATCTCCTGCACGTCATCGCTCCAGACTCAACACCCTGTTCCGCACCCAAGAGGAAGCTCCATTTGCGTCTTTTGTTTGGCGGCCGTTTGTTTTTAAGCTGAGTGTTGCCTCTCTTAAGTGCAATCATTGCAACAGTCGACCAAAACCCACACTCCGATCACGCTATCAAAGACAGATAAATGCTTCAGACGCAAACATCTTGTTATCAGCCCATTTGTGCGATCTGTCACTTTCTACTCCGTCAACTAGCTTATGTTATCCCATGTGCTTGTGTTTATGTAGAGTTATAAACAAGCACATGAAATAACATATTAAAAGTTATGACATGTGGCGCACCTTTTCATGGCCATAGGCTCGCCACAAAACAGACACGAAAAGGACTTAAAATCCGAGGTTGACAAGTGTACAGTTTACGATCACATGCAGCATGTCTGCATGTAAACAGTAGGAGGTATTGCACTAAAATTATATGCAATGGTATTATAATTGTAAAAAAAATATGTATGTGTTATATCTCCTAAATACGACAATCATTTTGCACACTGTATATTCCGAGTGTTCTAAGGACTACGTGCCATCTGTCCTTGAGCAAACATATACGCACACGAATGCGCACAGCCCGTCGAAGTCGGCACCTTTAGTGGAAGCCATACGAGTTTTAATTTCACATATATAGCTTTGCCTAGAAAAGTCATTTCGAGAAATATTTTTGTTCTGCTTTACCTCTATGCCGTTGATCAGGGATTTTTTTTTGTCGTTTGGTTTTCATATTAATTATCAACCCATGAGCGTCAACTGTGCCCCCCTCCCGCCCCACACTGCCAAAGGTCGTGACGATTGCAAGCTTTAAAACGAGTAGAGATACTTAACGAGATGATTAATTTACTACGATTAGTTTTACCCTGAAAAGCAAAATGAACCGTGTGTCAAGAACTTTTGTGAAACCAGGTTTCGTTTTTAATATTTATGAAAGCTTTCAGCTTTAAGTCCGAGCTGTTGATTCACATGAGTGCATCAGTTAGTGAGAAGAGATTCTGATGATGTGTGGATTTGGCACCTTTTTTCATTTTCTTTATGCACATGTGGAATTTTTTTTCTTTAGTTTGTTCAAGTTAAACACATGAAATTAACATCTGGTCATACAACTGATTGCACAGCAACTGCTTTAATGGCTTGAGGCTTGGAATTGTAGCATTACAATGTTACCTAGAATCCATATCAAACATCACATGACTAACTCCTCACAATCACGATTTTTACAAACGGAGACACCCATTAATTCACAAAAATGCCATAAGACAACATATTGAAAACAAACAAAAAAACAAAACGAAAAAAAAATCAATAAGAATTCCACATAAAAAAACCAAAGTCCTTGGTTCATGTTGCTCTTTCCTTCCGCTTCGGCTAATTGTCAAGGTTTCGCGGAAATATGGGGCTACCGGAAGTAGTCTACTTCCGCCCACAATCGTGTTCTATTTCATTGACTCCTCCTATAGAGAGGAACGAATGACAGGGGAGTGAATGTAGAAACACGACTTTAAAACATAGTCTCGAACCATGAATAAAGTAAGGTTAGTGCTGTAAACCTGTGTGTGATCAGCAATTCAAGCATATAAGAATGGGTTTTACGTCGTACTTTGCAATTTTTCAGACATATGACGACGAGGAGCCATTAGAATATATAGATATATATACTGTGTCTTCTTGTGGCAGGGCCGCCAAAGTGCTGGCGCCACTGGAACATCATGTCGAAGACACCAGACATACATGTAACACCACACCCAGTCCCATTATACTAATACCGGGCCGACCTGTCCTGTTTCCTGGCTCAAATCAGCAACATGTACCATTTTCAAAGCCTTTCGCATGACCCAACCCGCGGGGTTCATTCCTTGTCTCCCGACATCGAGACGGACGCTCTAACCATCAGGCCAGAGAGGCGTTAAAGCATATTATGTGTTCTACTAGAAATCTATGACGCCATGCACCAAATATAAGAACTGTCTAAACGATGGTACATCGATGAAGTCGATTACTGGATTGCTTTTAGGTACATTGGAAATATGTGTCCTCGAGACAGTCAGGAAATGTAGGGTGATCTCTGTGACATAGATTGGCAATTTAAGTCTGGTAGTGTTTGTACCAGCCCATTTGTCCAACTACGGGAAGCCAATGTTAAAAGTAACATTGCTCTGAATTGTTTATTTTGGACAATGACACAAGAGATGATACACTTTCAGCGATATTTAAGCGATGTTTGGAAGCTTCTTGGTTGATCCAGACGACGATCTATGCAAAGGTTGTTCTCGAAAAGTGTGTGGGCGTTTGACTGTACAGAAGGAAGTGGTGAAGTAAACTGACCCAGTCCCACCGCCACCATGTTGTGGTCTTGAGATGACGTGGCATTAAAGCAGCATACAGTACATAGTTCCACTGCCCTTGCGGGAATCATTTGTCAGCCCAGCCGTTGAGCACTGGGGCGATGTGTTCGAGTCCAGATACATATGCTTTGTTAGCCTTTGTTAGTGGGTATTGTTTTTTTTTCTTCTTCTAATTACTGTGTATTAAATGTGATAACAAAAACGACATATGAGTGATTATAGTTTCAGGACGTGAAACGTATTGCAGTTAGCACTGATTCAGTTTTTACAAATTCCGCTTAGCCCAAGGATGGTGAGATGCGTGGAAATTGCTACTCTTTATTAAAGTTTAAACATATGATATAAAACCTTAAATGAGATACAAAAAAAATTGATAAGAGACTGGCTTTCAGCGGCTACGCATGAGTATTTGCTATCTGTCACACTGTCGTGGGTGCTCTGGCTGTACTCTGAATGCCATAGCCTTTTGTATCTAATTCTCCCCGAGGGTTGGCCTGAAAAATCTTTTGAATAAACATGACATGAAGAACTTCAAGATATTCCACTTTAAAAATGGTGAATTGTGGACTGAAGTTGTCTTTCCTACTTCTTTACTTCGCTTAATAATTGCATGCCCTTTGTTGTGATTTATTTATTTATTCATTTGATTGATGGGGCATTCAGCGCACAGTTTTATAATTTGTTTGAATAGATTGTGTTTTCCCATTAACTCCCCCCCCCCCCACAAAACATTATCGGTTTTGGTTGATTTATAAAAACGGAGTATCATCGAGTGAATTGTCCGCCAAAGACATGAAAGAAGTCCGTCGTGCACAGATTGCCTCTGGCAGCGAGCAAAAAACATCTGCTGTTTGACAAGAACGAGGAGTTAGTGGCGCTCTCGTTTTGATGCAGATTTTCCTGAAACAGCTGTTAAAAGTTTGATAAACCTTCCGACTTACTGCGGGCCTCTCTTCATTTCTTGTTGCACTTCTTTTATGCTGGTTCGTCTGGTTCCATTGTTTCATTCATCAATCTTTTTTTGTCCCATGTACATTGTTTACGCCATCTCTTTTTTTGCAATGCCTAACTTTGACGTCATATCGCAGCTATGCTCCTGTACCCTTTTTAACTCTTGTTCCATGTACGCCAATATTGTTGGGAGTGTAAAACGAGAAACGATGTGTTTAAAGAAAGACGCAGTTTTTAGTATTGTTTCTGCTGATAACACGAATCAAATGATATATTTTGACTTTGACACTACTTATTTGCATAATAATCCCAGACATCTGTTTCTAGTGAAGAATCGCTGGAGTGCAATCCGTGACACATATACACTGGCGAGTGTCAGGAATCTAGGTGTATATTCATCGTGTTGAAGTATGATACTTTGGATATACGAACAGTTGCAATCGAAGTGCAAGTAAGATTCATATTTGATTAACGACACCATATATACCGACATGGTATTCAATTTGGACACTGACTTCATCGAGCCTCATAAAACATCCATTGCGTCGTTTCGTCATTGACGAAAACTGTGGATTGCTTCTATTTGCATAAATCTGTCCTAATTTCTTATATTTTATATTTATTTCATATTTTATATACTTCTATATACTTTTATATAGTTCTTCCTGGTTTGTGTTTTTTGGAAACGGGTCTCGAGATTATTGATCCGAAATGCCCATTTTGGTTGGCGGCTGTTGTCCGAATGTCGGTTTCGACGCTTAGAGTTTAACAAAAAACCACCAAAGAACTAAGGAAGTGTATGAAATAAGAAATTAGGACGAATTCATGTAAAGAGAAGCAGTCAGCGATTTTCTGTGACACAGTTTTTCTAAGCAGCTGAGTTTACATCATTTTGCTAGTTTATAAGCTGTTAATCAAAGTATGTATATCAGTTGTGTTTTGAGTTCAGCTGTTTATATATCCATATGTTTTCCGGTGCATTGAACAGAATTCCTCCGTGTATGTCCTACATTTTCAAACCGGGCTACTTTCTGATAAATAATGTATTAGATATTAGAGCTGGACGTTTTAAAACTTTTCTGAGCACGATTTGTCGCTCGAATACAGAAACAGTCTCGGAAGCCTTACCTTCGACAAAAGGAGGTAATATGAAAAAGTCTGAGTTTGGGTTTTGGTCTCTTGAGAATGCAACCTGATGAAGATCCAGGCGCAGACGGGTAGTCAGCCCTTCTTGCGGATCAAAAGGCAATTATACTGAGGCGCAGACATAGTCTTGAATAGATTTATATTCTGTGATTTCCATATTTGTATGTAAAAATGATTTAACAGCCTTTTTTCAGGAAAATCAACATCAAAACAACAGCGCCACGAATTCGTTGTTAAACCGGAGCTGTTTTACCTCGCCGGCTGGAGCAATTTGTGCATGTCATGATACATTTCTTCTGTGACGCTACAGTGCTTTTCAAGTCCGAGATTTATAAGTTCATCTACAATAAACTGTGTGACGTGCTAGGGGAAAGAACAAATATACTTGCAATATGCAACACTTCTGCGTTTTACCGAATTATTCGCCCAAGAGGCTAGTGATATATGGTGGCACCAATATATGTTCTGACTAGAGAGAGTATGGAGAGTATCACCAGATCAGTGACGACCTAGTACTGAGAGAAAAGTAGAGAGCAAGAGACTCAAAAGTCGGAGTGTTCTAACAATGCTAATTCAACTCCAAAAAATACATCGTATGACCAGATCGGCTGAGTCATTGAAGACTCTTACTATCTTACTGACTCGTAGATACTCGATAAGTCCCTTTGATTTCTCTTGTAAGTCACAGTCAGATGAGACTCAATCGACCTGGTCATTTGCCTCAGTTTTCTGAGTTGAGATAGATATACCGGGAACTCAGATTTTTGAGTCTGCTGGCCTAAACTTTCTCACTGTGTTGAGGTCGGGTTGACGGATGCAGGTGACGCTAGAGCCCGTCGTAAACCGCCGATGTTCACCAAGCACTTGACAAACCTCCTGATTAAAAACGGCAGCTAAAACAGCCACCGACCCATTGGTCAAGGGTCTGATGATCTCACACAAAAGACCCCACAAAAATGAAGACATGGTAACTAAAAAGACCACTAAAAACTGTATCTGAAAATACATTCCCTGGTTATGTTTTAAGATTTTTTCACCTCAGATTAATTCCAGATAAATGCTTTGATTGTGTGGTGGGCTTCATATTGTATGTCAACAGCGACGTCACACGGACTTTTCTCTGGCACTAAACAGAACCTTTAAGTCATATTAGCTTTCCATTACAGGAATATGGTTTACAAGAACTTTATTCAGTGCTGAAGACAAAGGTGTTCAAAAAGTTTTGTGACGTCACAGTTGACACACATTATCAATATGGTCTATAAAACCTACCATACAATCAAAACCTTTGACTGCCTCTAATTTGGTGAAAAAAATCTTAAAACATCAGTCAACTTATTTTCTGATAACGCTTTTAATGATCTTTTTACTTTCCATAACTTCATTTTTCCGGGGTCTTTATCTTCAACCAGCTGAGCCATCGAGTCTGCGCATGTCTGTTTGCAGACCGATTCTGACCGATTTCCTCTTTTCAGGAATCGAACTATTCTTGAGTGCGACGTCAAACACCAATCGGAATAAATAAACAAATAATACATCAGAAGTAATTGAGCAAGAAGTGATGAGAAACCAACTGCCTTGTGAAAAGCAACAATATTGCGCTTACAGTGGTAACTTACCTACAGATTGTAAACTTTTCACGCTCAGAAGTTGCCGAAAAAGATCTCAACAAATGATCTTATCATTATCTTTTCATCATACCGGTTGGTAAAACAAATTCAAAGGAATTTTCTAATTTTGCCTTTCCAGTTGCAAGTACGTTTATTTTATACCGCAGGGTATTTCTCACCTCCAGTAAGTTCATTCAGAAACCAAGCAGTAGAAAATGCGAAAAATTTGAGAAAGAAATACAAAATATATACAAACAGGATCAAACTACAGAAACGAGGTGGGTAGGGTTACATGCACTTTCTACTATGTCTCCATGCCTCCCCTGCCGGAGAAAACAAAATGAAGAGTTTTATATTTCCCATAGCATTTATTCGATTGTTCACGTTCCACATGCTGAGAAAATATGTTCTGGAAGAAACAATGACGTTTTGTAGACCATTTCAAGAGCGGAACACTACTGATAGATTAAATGCCGCACCCGCAATAGACTCATTTGCGCTCTTTCTCCGTTTACAACAAGTGTCTAAGAGGAGGCAATTAAACCTGGCTGGTATCCACTGGAAATGTCCGAACATTGTCGAATGAGTTCGGACATCCGGAGCTTATGGACTAATCCGCCAGAACACAGGAATGTTGTATGTATGTCGGAAGATATGCATCCTATTGCGGATACCTTTTTTCCCAGTGAGAACACTGCATAAAGAAGATGTAACAGTATATACCTTACGACATTCCAGTTTACATGACTCGGACAAAAAGAACAACAGCACAACCTTAAAACTCAGGTATATCAAACACTTAAATTTTTTCTTTTCCGTACTTATGTAGATTCTTCGCCTTTCTTTTACAGTTACGCTACTCAAGATTTTTCTGAATTATACTCAGATGTTTTTCATACATTATGTTGAATTTAATTAATATACATGACCCCAGACTAACATATGAGTCGTTGTCACTTGGAGCTTTTCCCCAAAGCCCTGTTTCCAAATGATGTTGGGTCGGTGTGGGGTTGACGAGCATGTATCAAGATACAACTGTCTAGGTATCCAAATCTTACCATCGCTTTATTCATTTACTATATCATGATTTGCTAGGTTTTTTTCCACTAAGCAAAAGCAAAGATGAAGAGAACAGTTAAGACACATCGTAGATGTTGAAACATGCTTTGACCTATGAAGCACAGTTGTTTGACAACTATCAGATAATGTTAAGAAGTGCAGAAAAAAAAAATCCAGAAAACCAGTCACATCTGACGAGTTGGTGACGTTCTTTCTCATAAATTATTATCAGGATTTTTCTCACTGGCTCAACGGCGTTTTCTTCATTACATTAGGAATTTCTGGCATATCGTATTCAACATATTCAATCTGAACTGTCATCCAACACTAGAAATAAATGCGCGCAGACGCCAAAGATCTGACGATCGAGAGTTGTCTCTCTTGGAAATTTGCTCTCTATGGGAAGAAGGCGAGTGCGACGTCATTTGCAGAGAACAGAAAGATTAGGTTACTTGTCAACAGTAAATCTGATATTGCCTACTCACAAAACCGTAACAAGGCAGGTTAATACGTGTATATGGCAGTCAAACTCTATAACAACATTCTGTAATATCAAAACAAGGACAACATTAAAATTAACTTCATATATTTGAGATGAGTTCGTGGAAGTTTAGCAAAATTCTTGAAAGATACAGGATAATTAGAAAGTCGTATGCATATATAAATGTGTATCCATTTATTGGATCCAAAGTGGTTCTCAGTGCCAAAATTTTTTCAACACAAATTTTTGATCAGTTAACATGTTAAATGTGTTTTTCCCCTCTGAATAAAAGCCTAACCTCTATTCAATTATTCCCGGCTTATTCCAAGCCGTTGAGTACATTTGCTCACATTTTCACAAGTAAAGGTACAACGCACAGTGACGTAATATCCAATTGTTACTTCTATGTCCGAAAGATGATCATCGTTAGTCCTTCCAAATCCATGCAACAGGAAACAGTTAAACATCATTACGTAATTGAGCCTTGCTCCCAGTGCAAAGTCAACTCTTCTGATTCTTAAAGTTGCTTATGATAGGCTTTGACAGACGGACTGGTTAGGAGGCCACCATTCATGAGCCCAGACTCTTTCCTCCCCACGGAGGGAAAACGGTCCGCCCAAAGATATTTTCCTTGGAATGGGGGTAGCGCCAAGAGCCACGGTAGATCCGAGAGCGGCGGTTGATTTTCGGCAAAAAGTAAAATGGTCTTCTCTTGTTGTCAAGGGAAGAATCGTATTCTCCCAGGAGAAGAGTTTGGGGGTCCAGCAAACGTGACATTGGGCCTCTGTGCCGTGTTCCCTCATTGGCTGACCTTTTGAAGCTGCCGGTCTCGACCCGTATCACACACTCGTCGTACGTCTTATGCCCTTGGACGATGAAACGATATCTCGGAGGGTCCTGTAATCGTATATTAGAGAGGACACTTTCCGGCATCTGACCTAGAGAAAGAGACAAAACAAAGTCGAAAGTTAGAGTAAAGTGCTATTGATTAGTAAATGTTTTCAGTCGTAACAGCGTGTTTGAAAAAATATTGGCCCGTACCTGACTTAGAAAGAAAACAAATGTCGAACGTTAGAATAAACGATCGTTGACCAGCAAATGTCTTCAATTGTAACAGCGTGTTTGAAAAAAGTGTTAAACATCGTTTTCCCCTTAACATATTAATTTCAAACCTTGAAACCGATATTCGTATACACACCGTCAACCGAAACTGGCGTTCCGGATCAATGATCGCAGGATCAATTTCCAAAACTACAATTAACACAAACTACCTAAGAAAGTATAAAAAAATTTAAAAACTTAGGACGGTTCCATATACACTCTCGTAAAAAAGTCTTTTGTGATGATCAACCCCTCAAACACAGAGAGAGTTTATTTATTTATCTGTTTGATTGGTGTTTGACGCCGTACTCAAGAATATTTCACTTATACGACGGCGGCCAGCATTGTGGTGGGATAAAACCAGGCAGGAAACCCACAACCATCCGCAGGTTGCTGGCAGACCTTCCCACGTACGGCCGGAGAAGGAAGCCAGCATGAGCTGGTCTTGAGCTCACACCGAGCGCATTGGTGGGAGGCATCGGTCATTGTGCTGCGATAGCGCGCTAACTGACTGAGCCAAGGAGGCCCCCAACAGAGAAGTTGAACGTGGTCTTATTAAGCCTGTCATTTGTGAGGATCAGAGGCCAATTGCATGAAATCGTCATTTTTTATCGACGTGCCGCGATTCGTGATTTGTTATTTAATTGCCTTGATCTGTTTACTTAATTGGCTTGATGTGTTTATTTCAGTTAATTTTACTTTGATTTGTATATTTATTTGCCTCGCCTTGATCTGCTTATTTAATTGCCTGGCCTTGTTCATTTCACTTAATTTGCTTTTATTGTTTTTAGTTGCATTTGGCGCGAATTATTATCGACATGCCGCGATTTGTTGTGTTTTATAGGGCCATTTGTTGTGTTTTATTGCTCTGATGTTTTCCTTGTCTTTGCCCCGATTTACTTCCTTTGCCCCGATTTACTTCCTTTCTTTGCCCCGATGTCTTTCTTTGCAGCGAATTGTCTTTTCTTTCTCGCGATTTTTTTATTCGGTTGCCTTGTTATTCGGTTGCCTTGTCATTCAGTTGCCTTGTCACTCGATTGCCTTGAATTGCCTTAGTTTAGTTAGTTTATGTTGCACCTACCCGAAATAACAGAATATAACACACAACTATTGCCCCTAAACGCGAGCCTCCGAAAAAATAAATGACGAAGCGCCAAAAACGTAAACGACGAAGCGCGGAGAAAGAAACGAGAAACCGCCAAATCAAAGACTTTCATTCCTTGACATAACTAACCTTCTCTCCTCCCCCACACTTAACATTGCACATACCATTCTTTGATTGTTGTTTAGCTACTTCAGTTGTCATTGCTTGTTACTTGTTTGGTCACTTCGATCGCCATTGTTTGTAACTTGTTTATTTTCCTCTTCTCTGTTTCAAAGTAACTAAAGGCCCATGGGATGATTGAAACAGAGGAGAGGGAAAAGGAGACTCATGGGAAGGGAACAATGGACAACCAAATCAGGATCGCTAAAAAGACTTTCTAATCATAGGACTCTCTCTTGCTTCAAACGAGTGGATGAGGCCTGACATCCTAACTCCCCAAAGATACTTGTCGCACTTACTACAGGCACAGGTTTCTAGTACGCTGGTTTTTCCTGAACGGTGTCCGGTATAAGTGGCGTCAGCACCAGAATTGCAAGTCATAGGGGAGGAAGCAAGAGAACTACTGTAGCAATCTCTGTCATCAAGGTAACGATATCATCACTGGTCATTTTTGTTTGTATAAATTTCTGTAAATCACTTGCACTGTTTTCCTACCCTTCAATGTAAAGACCTGTGTTTCATATTTACCACGTAATGTTCCACAAATGTTTGAAAAATATCTCATGAATTTATCTAACCCAATGAAATAAATGTCCTCACTGATAATGTTTTTCAATCTCACGATTGATTTTTATTACATTTCAACTTATACTTAGCTTCATACCAGATAATACATGATATTAATGTTTGGTCTGGCATTTGGTTCTAGTCATTTAAAGATCTCTGGATGAAATCGTAATTCCAACAACGTTATACACACTGGTATATACCTATTTCTGTCACTGCAAATGCATTTGCAAGCAGACGGTAAGCAGACTGAAACCTTCGCACCATACTGTTCAAACATGAGACCAACATAAAAATTACGTCTAATTTAAGTTAAATTGGACTCTGGTTTCATTTTGCATTCATGTATGATACAAAGTATCACATACATGGAAATGCCCAGGGCCCAGTTTCTCGAAGCGTCTGAAGTTTTTTAATGTAATATTATTTATTACATATCAGCAATATAATATTATATACTTAGGCATACGTAGTATTGGATTTAAGTTTTTGTTGAAAAAGACTATTTTTCCGACTCTCTGCAAAAATCTACTAACAAAGTGAAAAACCACTCAAAATTGAAGTTGTAATGAGTGAGCAGAGCATGAAAAACTGTATCTAAAAAAACCTTCAATGATTGTTTTAGATTTTAGATTTTTTCCCACAAATTATACTCAGTCAAACATTTTGATTGTATGGTATGTATTATATTGAACCGGCTTAAGAAAGGCGACTTCACACATACCTTTAGCTGCTATAGAATCTCTGATTGTTACATGTAGTACTACACCAGCATTTAATGTGAAAATATAAAAATCAGAGGCCGTTTAGCAGCTAAAATGATTATCTGTGACGTCACTGTTATTCAGCCTGTTCAATGTGGTCCATAAAGTCCAACATACAATCAATAATTCTGACTGCGTTTAAGCTGCTGAAAAATTTGTCGAACTTTCGTATGACCCAACCCGATAGTGATCCTGGATCTCCCGCCCTGGAGGCGAACTGGAACGAAGTGAAAACCAGCCCTGATATAGAGGCGACCATAAATCAGCCAGAGACACCAGAGAAACCAGTCCAAACTGCTGTTTACTGTTATAAGCATTAAAATGTCTTCTTAACTCGTTGACAAATGCTAGAAATCAAAGCCGTTTATTCGCTCGTGGGTGCCAGTCTTTATTGTATTGGCTGCACAGCTCCATTATCATAATTCGGTACCGAATGGTGGTTCGGCCCCCTATGTAAATAAAGAAAACTTCTCTAGAAAAAGAGAAAAAGGTTGATCACAAGATGTATACGGAAACCACAATTGCTCCAGTGTGAGTGAAAAACCAAGTCTCTATCTAAATTCCAAGCCATTCTTAAACGCTGGTTACAGATGTAATATCATGTCGATTTACTTTGGTGAGATCAAATCCTGAAATGTGCATGCATAATTCAAAGACTGTTGGCAAATTTACCTGTTCTAGGATGTCGGCTGATATATTTTATACATGTACAAGGAATGAATATGACACAAAACACCTCCACAATGTTAATAAAACATTTCCCATTTTGAGAAAGCACATATTACTGGACATCAGTATTCGTTGTGCCATGGCACAGTGATTAACAGAAGACGTTGTCAGACTTGGGGGTCGATGGCCAAAATACACAGTAATATTGTTCTGATCAAATTTCAAAAGTGAAGCAATTTGTCAAATAGAGTGTTGACAATATATCACAATGGGCCTTAAGTCTGTAATTTTTGAGCGATGTGGCTTGGTTTTTACCTCCACTGGTCGGTTATGTAAGTATGTGTGTTATTCAAGTCTGCATGTCTGTCCGGTGTCTGTTAACTTTTCCTTTAAAACTCTACTCCTCCTACAGCTTTAGTTAGATTTCAATGAAACTTGGGTCAAATGTGGACGACATCAATTTATTTATTTATTTACTTATTTATTTGATTGGTGTTCTACGCCATACTCAGGAATATTTCGCTTATACGACGTTGGACAGCATTATGGTGGGGGGAAACCCACGGCCATCCGCAGGTTGCTGACGGACCGTCCCACGTAAGGCCGAAGAGGAAGCTAGCAAGAGCTGAACTTGAACTCACACCGACCACATTGGTGGGATGCTTCAGTCATTGCGCCGCGCTAACTAGACGACACCAAGATACATAATTCGTGGTATCGATATTTTACTTCCATCACCGCTTGTCAGTCTGTGTGTCTGTTTATACAGAATATGTTAACATTTTCATAACGCTACTCTTTCTATACCTTTTCTCCAATTTCAACGCAGCTTATCTCATATGTAGACTACATCCAGATACATAATTCGTAGTATCGACTTTCAATTTCCATGATCGGTTGTCCGTCTGTCTGTCTATTTATCATGTATGTGTTAACAGACATGTGTCTTTCAAAATGCTACTCATCCTACAGCTTTTGTCCCATTTCGTTGAAGTGAAGCCAACATTAAGATACATAATTCGTAGTATCGATTTTTAATTCCGATGATCGGTTGTCCGTCTGTTCATCCAGTACATGTTTACATATCATTAAAAACACTGTTACTCCCCAACAGGGTTTGTCCCATTTCAGTGAAAATTGGTTCAAGTCTAGGCTTGAATCGTAGCGTTGATTTTCCTTTTTGAAGATCGGTTATACGTCTGTCTGTCTGCTCAAATGGCATATGTTAACATTTCTCTCAAAATGCTATTAATAACTGTTACAGTCTTTCAGTTTCAACAAAACTTGGTACAAGTGAATCAAGATATATATTTCGTAGTAATTTTCAATTTTGATTATCCATTGTCCGTTATACACACATAACTTTTGTGATTGACTCAGCGATAACTTTGTCCCAACCAGTACAGCTACCGTCTCATCAGAGACTGGTTTAAAACGCTCTGCACTGGTGGCAGAGAAAACGTTAACATAATGACGCCAAAAACAGGACACGGTTGCACCTATAATATATTTTTGCACACAGGTATGCTAGATATCCTAATGCTACTGGCTGAAAAATGAAAGGCACGTAAAACTGCTCTCCAAGATGAGTCCCGCCACGCCTTTTTACTGTCCTTTTCCAGGTTAATCCGAATGCCTGTTGCTCCGACATCTTTTCTTGCCCCAACGTTTGTAGCTAAATGCAGGCGATCAAATATTTGATTTTGTGTCTACGGCTATACACAAGCAGTTCATGCTTTGAGATGATCTTATGGATCTCGGACTATCACCAGCATCTGTTGCAGTTTTAACATTACAATGGAGAAGAGTCGGAGCTAAACAAACTTAGCTGATAGTACAGGACTTTATCCCTCTCTAAGTATCGACTGGCATGACTGGTTTTGTTGACAGTGGTTTATTTGTTGTTTTTTATGGATCTTCTCTCCATCAACCATCACATTATTCACGTGTGCGAAGGAGTTTGTCCATCGATGACACAAATACCTAGAAAAGAGTAATGTGGTATTTATGGTAAAAGAATTTACTATTTATACATCATTAAAAGAATTTCCTTTACTGATGAAAGTGATATTTCATTAGTTAGATATCACTTTTGTTATTAGGTGGCACAGTGGCTGAGACACCTACTGACATCGTTCAGATGATTAGGGGCTCAAGCCATCCAGGCTTGAATCCCTTTTGTTTTCGTTCCTATTATTATTATTGCCGGCAAACTTGTTCCGCTTTTGTTTTGAGAAAACGGCAAATGACAATTATGAAAGTTCAGTATGTTTGTTGCACACGTAGTATCTCCAAGGCTGTGCACTTCAAATTTGAAAAGGAAAATTTGATTGGTGGAAAATCTTAGAAGATCGCTATTGAGTAAATAGGTCATGTGACCAAAAAACCCGTTTTTTTCAATACATTTTTTGAAAGAATTTTAGTGTCGGAAATTGTTTTATTTGGTGCAGTTTTGGACGCTGATTCCCGCTATGCACATTGATGTGGGTGTAACTCCATAACAAGTGAAGCTCTAGGCGCAGTCTTAAGGTCTAACATCATCCCATGGCATGGAGGCAAATTTTACAAAACCAGAATTGACGTCAGCCAACCGGAGGTACTACATTCCCAAAAAAATTTGCCATTTTCGCAAGTTTCAAAATGGCATGTCAGAAATGACTGAAATGTAGTAGGCCTGGGAACTGTCTTGAGTCGTGAGTAAAAGTTTTGGTGTGTTTTGGATCAGGTGACCTAGCCGCCATACTGGGTTGATAGGAAAACTTTTGAGCAGCATTTTTTGCCGAACCCTCAGTCCGATTGACCTGATATTTTGCACATGTAGCAGTAAATAAAGCGTCTCTTCCTCTATTGACTATTGATGTAGAGCATTTGTAACTTCACTGCTGAACAATGTCTGTCACCTGGAGCTAAAAATAAGTCAGTCGTTTCCACACGTCAGGCCATCTTTAGTTTTGCACATATAACATGAGTGATACATCGCCCGCGTTCTATGTCGGGCACCTGTTGTTCAAACCGACAAATTGAACAACTCTCTCACCACTCCAAAGTTGTCAACGGACCCTTGCGCACAGTTTCCAATTCTTGAACGTAAACCACACCTGTTCGCAACACATCGTGGGTAATTCTCAACAAACCCGACAGCGTTAGGCTATTACCATTATAATATTTCCGCAGCCGCGGCACAATCTCTGCAAACGTATGCCCTTTGAGTCATAACCTAACTCTTATTGTTCCACATTCAACCGTTCAAGAAATATTGCGGTTTCTCGTTTCTTTTCAGGTCTAGACCTTACATCCCGGTAAGGAAGAGACAGGCTTTAGGATACCGCACAGAAAAGAAACTAGGGAACCGTACGCCGTGACTTTGGATTGCTCAACCGTCAAGAAAACAACAAACAACTCCGCCTATTCCTTCTAGCTATTTAGACCAAAATTTCGTATCTTTATATTCCCCCTAATGTACCCGGTCAGCTATATGCATTGTGTCCTCACCTGCTCTCAAAACTGAACTGAACCCAGGCAAATCACATGGGATATAAGAGCGGGGTGGCTGCACATCATGCGTCGAGCAAGTTGAAATGTACATACTCGGCCAGATGCGCTGATCGCCAAACCTGACACAAGCCACACCAGTGGTTGTGAGTACCTGTGAATGCCTCCGGGAAATTCATGCCTACATAGCAAAAATGCTAGAAGACCTATTTCGGTATACTGCTGTAACTGTCCTGAATGACCTTGGATTTGAAAATTTTTTCTTGTTTGTCAATACGATCTTTTTCTTGGCCAGGCTGGCTGTATTTAAATGTCGGAAGAGCCTTTTGTATCATGGAAAGCAGGCTAACGTGCTTCTTATGTAAAGTTTTGCTATCACAGCATATACGAGCAGCCTTTTTGCTTCTTAATGGACAAGAGGAGAGAATTTGACATGGATTTTTAACATATCATCCTACTTTAAAAATAACCCACACTGGCAAACTGTGTCTGTCACTGCTATAATATGGTAATCACTGACACCGTGTATAGTGCTAATTTTCTATGATGTCAAGCTGTATATACAGGCATTTGTTTATAGTACCCTATTATAGTCTCCTCTTCTGTGATAACCATGCAGATACAGGCCCCACTGGGTTTGAACCCCGGCGTCGCTGTCCCTGACAGCTATATTTTTAGCTCGATATTATAAAAGCTCTGAGTTTGTCTGATTATGGAATAGAAAATAAATGCTTTTTACCCCCTTTTCCACGTGCCATATATACATTGTATAGTGTTGAGGCCAATTTAGTGTCTCTGTATTAGCTATTGCACAATATCAACAGGCTTGGATATTTGTAATATTCATTCGGCGCAAAAAGTAGTTTTTTTCGAAGCGTAGCAAATCTCGGACCGATAAATGTATAGTGGTAATCGTCGCTAGACTGTGGACAAATTCTATTATACCATGTCACACCTTGCCTTCTACCAGTTTCCACATGTAGGCGGTGATACGAAGCTCTAATTCAGATAAATGGCAACAGTTGCTGATCTGTCAAATTTATTTTAAGGTATGGCTGTAACCCAAACTCATGATTCAATACATCCTAAGAATAGCCTTTGCGAGACATGTTCTGTCCGCATTTCACGTTTGCTTAAACGGATCTTCAAGTCTCACATTCAAAAAACTGACACGCGCCAATCTTTCTTAATCTGCCTGCCTTCACTGGTATCAGTGTTGGACGGTATCGCTTTCATCATGTTCGTGATCTGCCCATAGAGTTTAATGCTACACAATATAAGCCGTGGTGTATACTTAAATCAGATGACAGAAAGACGAATAATCTGTATGACAGAAAGACGAATAATCTGTGGTAAAAGGAAGTAACTTCTGTTATCTCTATAGTGCTTTTATTTCGATACGTCACAGTATACGTATTGAGAGGCTTTACTACACCTCGTTGGACACATCTTCTGAATATATATAAAGTGGGACCGCCACCAACCTGCGAATGGCCGTGGATTTCACCCGGGCTGTGACCGGTTTCCTGCAACCATAAAGCGGCCTCCGTCGTATAAGTGAAATATTCTTGAGTACAGAGTAAAACACCAATCAAATAAATAAATAAAACCAAGAAGGTTGGCGATTCCTTTTAAAACACCAATCAAATAAATAAATAAATAAATATAAGAATGTGGGCTATTCTATTTCGAACCTTGAGGCCTAGAACTTTGGCTCTTCGCATCAGTTCGTAACAACACCTGGCAACTAAAAATGAATTTGTGGCCTTCTAGAACTACAATCATATGGTGGTCATATTTCACCGCGGGAAATACCTCTTAGAGGATTAACCGTCATATTTAAAAACACAGACAACCATATACCGTCACACAAGACGACCTTTGTATCACGAGAACATGAACTCAGGAGCAGCACTGTGATTGTGTTGGAGTCATTAGCCATTACATTCACATGAAAGTGAGATATGTTTGGCGTGGGTACCGGTTCATGTCAATATATAATTTAATTGTGTAACAAGCCGTGTTATTCAACGACATTTCAGTTCTGGATTCGACGTTGTCGTGCATAAAGATGTTCACGGAAGCCTCACTTCGACTGATTCTGGCAGGTGGAATGCTGAGGACACCAGTAATGATTGTCGATTCTTCTTTCAGTGGCAGTCATGTGGTTGTCATGGTTTTGGAAGTTCATCTCCATGAGGATTTGAAGTTTTGTTTTTCAGATTGATGTCTCGAGTTTCTCTTTTTTCGCTTTTAAATAGTCATTTTTGCGCAGTTGAAGTCAGTTTTATTTTCCCTTTGAAAAAGCTTCTTTTGTTACAGAACTTATGAATAAAAAATATTTCAAAAGGGCCTTTCCGTATAGCCTCCGATAACTATACATCTATATCAAATGCGTCATCGGTTTAAAACATGTTATGTAAAGCGATGCTTAACAATTAACCCGGCATACAAGCAAGGTAAAAGCAAGGTAGTATCCTACAAAATGTTACCGTGCCCACCCATGTCAGAGTAATAAAGAGTGAACCGTATTTAAATCCCCCCTTACTAGGGTCTACTGTAGGAGCTAACTATAAATGCACATCGTTACTACCACAAAGAAGTCACGCCGGGTACATATAGTTTAACGTAAACCTGACACGTCATTCGGATCGACGAGTACGGAGGTGTGAGTACAGGGGAGCTTTAAGTCTAAAACCTCTATAAGTGTCCTCAGCTTAATCATAACTAATCCTCCAGGTTTATACCAGGTACGTCAGTCCGAATTTATTGATTTTTTGATTTACTTGATATTTATTTGACATGTTCGATCATTTTTCACTTATCTGAGAGAGGGAAGGAAATCGGAGTAAACCACCGACCTTGTGTAAGTACATGACAATCCTCTAGACTCTTCTAGAGGCCGAAACAACGAGAGTTCCCTTCACTTTGTTATCTCGCGTAAAAGACGTTTGGATTAATAGGAAGATTTCAACATGTTTGTATCGATAAGGAGTCCTTCAACACGTTTGGATGATTAGATTGACTTCAACACGTTTGGATGATTAGGATGACTTCAACACGTTTGGATGATTAGGATGACTTCAACACGTTTGGATGATTAGGATGACTTCAACGCGTTTGGATGATTAGAATGACTTCAACACGTTTGGATGATCAGGATGACTTCAACACGTTTGGATGATTAGAATGACTTCAAAACGTTTGGATGATTAGAATGACTTCAACACGTTTGAATGATCAGGAAGACTTCAACACGTTTGGATGATCAGGAAGACTTCAACACGTTTGGATGATTAGAGTCTTTGGTTTAAAACATGCACAAGATTCCACCAGTTCGCGATCTGCACTATCTGAAGGTGATAACTGTCCTGTATAAACACGGTGCTCAGTGTACACTAATCAATACAGTTGTGTACATCCTGGTACACACAACCTTTTCGTACAGTGTCGTGGAATTTCCACGCTGGGAGATTTATAAAATGCCTCCGAAAAAGATACAGACTTAAGGCAGGGCATGGATATATTAACTACCACAGGATGACTCCAGCAGCTTGTGTGTGTGCTTGTGTGTGTGTGTGTGTGTGTGTGTGTGTGTGTGTGTGTGTGTGTGTGTGTGTGTGTGTGTGTGTGTGTGTGTGTGTGTGTGTGTGTGTGTGTGTGTGGTGCAGAAAAAAGGATGTTATCCTTAGGAAAGTCCTTCGAAAAGACAACATTTTGGAAGAATGTAACATCTTTAGCATGTTTTGACACTCTAGCTGTAGAGTGTATGGTAAGATTGCGAAATACGACGGACTCCATGACATGTCATTATATACACTTAGCGTTTGTCTGGACTTCCTGGTTCGGTTTTCTATGCTTTGCAATATTGTTAACACGTGTTACTGTGCAATATCCGACACCACCCACATGTACACGCACAGGCACGCACTCACGCACGCACAAACACCCTTGTTAGATCTAGTAAAACGATGCCGTCTAGACATCCATATATCTGAAGAATACAGAATTAATACATTTGGAAACTTTTGGGAGCGAAAATCAAGACCATGTAATATTAGATTTGCCTAGACCTGTCAAATAGATAATCTGATCCCAAATACTTTATACAGAGATTGCGATTAGAGAAAAAAAAGGACAAATGATATTATGAAAAAGATCGTGAAATCAAAATTGCTATTATTCACATTGGAACCCTTATACCCTAATGTTATGGGCGTAAAAAATTTTTAAATCTTTTTAAATTTTAAAATATTTTTTGTAGGTACAATTTATAGTAGTTTTTCTCCTCTCCGGCCGTACGTGGGAAGGTCTGCCAGCAATCTACGGATGGTCGTGGCTTTCTCCCGGGCTCTGCCCGATTTCCTCCCACTATAATGCTGGCCGCCGTCGTGTAAGTAAAATATTCTTGAGTGCGGCGTAAAGCACCAATCAAACAAATAAATAAATGAATAAATACCAGGTTTTCGAGTGAGGATTAGTCGAGATTTCGGTTTCTTCTACATTAAAACTAATCTGGTACTGACGCGCTCACAGGTGCGGATAAGGGGTCTGGAGGGGGCGACTCGCCCTATATTGCTCTGTTTAATGCTAATAAGGAGAACGGACCAAACGTAGGATCGGCAGGAGCACATGGTCATTTACGCCTATCTTTCAGGATTACACTCTTCGGACACAGCCCAGGATTCTGTATGCTAAGGTATAATTTTGTATGTGTATTTGTCCAAGTTTTTGACTTGAAACTGTCCACGAGCCCATGAAAATGCCTGAATTATGTGTGACTTCCGGAGGTTTAAAGTCCCTTTACATAAAAACGTGGGTGTGCTTGTCCCGTGGCGAAGAAAGCCCTGGGCTCATGGCTCATGGACACTGGAAGCAGAAACACAGCTTTACATCGACTTGGTGAGGTCTATTGTCTTCTATCTCTGGATCCAACAAAAGAGTCATCGCGTGCATCGTCAACACGTCAAAGGATGCTCTACTTCGAAGTTCAGTCAACGAGTTATGGAATATTTTAAGCCAAACAGGTTGACAATTGAACATAGGATGAGGACAAAAATGGAATTTTTGTAATGCATTCCTTAAAAATCAGGAGCAAATAAAAAATTAATCAGTACATTTATGAAATTAAAATGCCCCAGTTTTCGCATTAGTTAGTTCTATAATTTTTCATTATCTAAGCTGTTTGAACACGGACGAGTGAGTCATTCGGTCATAACAAACTCATATTTATACTACGATTAGGTTAACCTGGCCAGTATGTATTTACAGACACCAGAATGGATGTTAACGGCATTGTTGGGCTGCTGGCCCTTGTCGGATGTTTGGTTGTGGTCAAGGCCCACTCCAGGGGACCCCCAAAAAGCGTGTGTCCGTCAATGACCCCTGACCAAAACGAACATGGCACGGCGCAAAGTACAACTTCCCCATACACCGTGACACTCAGCAAATCTGCCTACATGCCAAATGACATGATCACAGGTAAGTCATTTAATCAAAAGTCTGAAAAGATCCACTGATACATTTCATTCTTATTAACCTGTGGATGGTCGTGGGTTTTCATCCCGGGCTCTGCCGGGTTTGTTCCACCATAATGCTGGCCGCCATCCGGTAAGATAAATATTCTTGAGTAAGGCGTAAAACTTGCTGATTTCCCTTTTGCCCTGTTTTGTGCGAGGAACCGTTTCTATACACCCTGTCAGAATTATGTAAAAAGGGGCAATGAAATAACCTTAGCCATTTCATAAACTCGGGATTGCTCTCTCACCGCGTGATGGCTATTTTTCTCACAGTGACTCAGAAGTTACCAATGTGTTTGCTGTGAGGTCACAGCTAGCTCATGCTGAATTCTCCTCCGGCCAACCTTGAAAGGTCTGCCGGCCAGACTTTGCCCCATTTCCTCCGACCATTATTGTAACCGCCGTTGTATAAGTGAAATAGAGTATTGTGTAAAATGCAATTCAAAATAAATAAATACATAAACAATAAATAAAGCGCGGTTCCGCTCAAATTTCATACACTTCAACGGTTCCGTATATATATATGTGCGCTTTTCCACAAATAGAATTTGTAGAAAATTACATGCATGTATAAACGTTTTCGGAAAGGTCGACACAAGCATCGCTTTATTTATTTATTTATTCACTGATTTATTTCGTTGTTGCTTAACGCCAAATTATTTCTACCGGCTTGGTATGTAGAGTTTTGTGTGAAGGTTCTCTGTAAACTTTGAAAAAGGATGACTTCAACTTTTCCATACCGTATTAAAGAGATTTCTGACAGCCCTAAAAAATCTATTAGTGACAATAACTACACTAACACCAATGCAAAATAACCATAACCTCTTGTTACAGTGACCTTATCCAGCCGAGACAACACTGCTTTCAAAGGTGTGTTTGTACAGGCTCGCATGAAAGGTGGGCAAAACACCGACCCACAAGGAACATTCGTGTTGAGTAACGGGGAAAGCCAGTTGAAGCGGATGAACTGTAATAACATTGCAAATGTAAGTTCTTGGTTTTTCATTCAGCAGGACGTCTAGAATGTACCCGCCTGAAACGTGTTGTGTGAACTTTAAATTTGTCTTCTACTAGGTTCAGTGAGCTGCAGTTTTCTTTTCCTTTAAATTGTGTAAATGCTGTAAATTTTCACGTGAAATGTTCTCTAAGCTGAAAATTTATCCACTGAGCTGCATACAGGTTGCGGAATTTAAAATCGACAAGGTTGTACAAGCTCTGGATTTTTCTTCCACTACGATGTGAAAGCTGCTGATTTGTCATCCTCTAGGTTATGTAATCGGTTGATTTCACCTCCACTGGATTAAGTTGTGGGTTATCTCTCCACTAGGTTGGGTAAGTTGTGGATTATACCTCAACTAGGTTGTATAAGGTGTGGATTTGATCCCAACTATGTTCTGTAAGCTTTGGATTTGACCCCCACTAAGTTGTGTAAGCTGTGGATATTTCCTCCACTATGTTCTGTAAGCTGTGGATTTGACTTCCATTAGGTTGTGGATTTAACCTCCACTAAGTTGTGGATTTGATCTCTAGTAGGTTGTGTAAGCTGTGGATTGTCCTCCATTAAGTTGGATTTGTCTTCTATTAGGTTCTTTAAGGTGTGGATTTGACCTCCACCAGGTTGTTTAAGGTGTGGATTTCACCTCAACTAGGTTGTGTAAACTGTGGATTTGACCTCCACCAGGTTGTTTAAGGTGTGGATTTGACCTCAAGTAGGTTGCATAAGCTGTGGATTTGTCCTCAATTAGCCTGTGTACGCGGTGGATCAGTCCTCCACCAGGCTTTATCAGCTGTGGATTTGACCTCCACTAGGTTGTATAAGCGGTTAATCAGTCGTCCACTCTCTTGTGTAAGCGCTGGATCAGTTCTCCACTAGGTTATGTAAGCTGTGTATCTAACCTCCGGTGGGTTGTTTAAGCTGTGGATTTGTCATCAACTATATTGTCAGAGTTGTTGATTTGTCCTCCGGTAGGCTTTGTAAGCTGTGGATTTTCCCTCCACTAAGTTGTATAAGTGGTGGATCAGTCCTCCGCTAGGTTGTGTAAGCGGCGGATCAGTGTTCCAGTAGGTTGTGTCAGCTGTGGATTTGACCTCCACTAAACTGTGCCAGCTGTGAATTTGACCTACCTCTACGTTGTATGAATGGTGGATCAGTCCTCCACTAGCTTGTGTAAGCTGTAGATTTGTCATCTAATAGGTTGTGTAAGCTGTGGATTTGTCATCAACTAGGATGTGTAAACGCGGCTTAACAAGAACTAAGAGACCTGCAACTCTGGACAAAAGCTCTTTGGTCGCAGAACTTTGAGTTTTGAATGTATAGTGCACATCTGCAAACCATTTGGATAAGCATGAGCTTGGTGAAGTTCCAATCAGTTGTCGTGTTTTTATTCCTCTTAAGTATTTTGGTAAAAACCCATGAGGACATGAGACGAGGCGGCTGAAATCCATTGTATTTGCATCATTTGAGCAAGTCAGTCGTGTATAAACATAACAGGTGCAAGTGATTTACGCTTGTGGTAAGTGTGATGTTTATACCCAAAGGGCCCATTAACATTGACTCTTAAAGCCCATTCTCTTGTTTGTAGAGCGCTGTGTCGCACAATTCTGGTGACCCGAAAACAACCAAGATCATCACATGGAAGGCTCCTTCTGCTAGTGTTGGGGATATTCACTTCATGTAAGTAAATGCGACTCTTCTCAGTTCCCGCTTTCATTCCTTATTTATATATTTGTTTCATTGTTATTTAACGCCACAGTCAAGAACTTTTCAATTAAAATAGTTGCTGTCAGGTTTATGGGTGGATTAAATCTGAGCAGCCTTGAAAAATTAAACTCTCACTTTTAACAACTTACTGTCATATATTCCCACATGTGGTTAAAGGTAAGTAGTCTTCAACGAGTGTCAGGCAGAGCAAACAGCCCCAAGAGCGTCGTCGTCGTCCAGGGCTTGAGCCTCAATCACGCTGGATCATGTGCCACCGGGGGCCATTCGGCCGAGATACGACCAATCGACAATGTTTGTCACGATCTCCATTGTTATCCCAGCCAAAGCAAGCTTACGACCAAGTTATGACCTTTAGGCAACCATTTCACTTTTGGGGGGAGGGGGCGCGGGGGGCAGGTCGATCAGCTGTAAAAAGGTGCTTTTCAAAATTGAAAACCTGTTGTTTCAAATGTAGTAATCGTGGCTTTTCAAAACTGCTCAATTTTTATTTCAAAAGAATAGCATTTTTTATAAAAATAAATGATCGGTTTTTATATCATCGGTGTTTTTTTCCAAACCAGCGTTTGTTTTAAATATGGTCTCTTCAGTATGAAGCAACTGGCAGTAAGCTAATACTACGCATATACTAATACTACGGAATTGCCTGCCACTGCTTGACGCCAGTCCAACATGGTAGATTTGGCTCATGTTTGAAGATAGCCCCAATCACCTTTAAACGGCATCATTAATCTCAGAGGAAAAACAATAAACAAATGACTTGCTCAACTCCCAGACAACGATAAACCTCACACAAGAGCAAACAAAGAAACATGAGGACAGTTAGATAAGTTTTAATACCTGTAATTGAATAATATAATCTACACAGAGCAATTTATTACATAATAAACAAGAGCAATACAGACATTAAGAGAAATATAGTTTTTACGAAGACTAACAATCCCGTTGAAAATACCACACGGCTAAAGGCGATTCAGTGCACAGAAATAGGAAAATCCACAGTTCTCGTGAAGTCTTGACCAGCAGCGTATCACTGGCCTGCAAGTGACGATCGGTCGTAGGTGCGGCACGCTGACAATGGTTTGAAACTATCTGCTTGGACTATAGTCATATTTTTTAGGGCGGATTGGTAAACGATAGCGTCGTAATCGGCGAGTGGACGCTATAGATTTTAGTCCTCAGACTTCATACAAAGTGACCTTAGGTCAATGTCCAGTGAAAATTGGGATGAAAAATCCGTAATCTCATAATAGACGACGAGCGATGGAAGCTCAGAAATGAAGCCTGCAGTCAAATAGCAAGTGGCCAAAAGCTAGCTCGAAAGAGTCCTCCGTAGAGCAAATATAGAGAAAGAATTTACCAAGTCGAGTGGGCAGACAGACCTGCAAAAACTCCGGTAACAAATATCCCGGCAAAATTCTCACAAGTTGAGGTATGGGTAACGGCTGCAAATTTTCTGTAACTTTGCCGTTGAAACATATGTACTGAAGCTAATTTTCATATCTAAATATAGGGATTTGAGAAACTACAGTGCAGTTTATGACGTATTCACATCTCAGTGTCTATGTAGGATACTGGCCCGATTTGAATAACAAAAGAAAGTTACAGTCATAAAAATGGCTCATGGAAACAAAGCCAGTTAATCCTGCATTGGTCAGTTAATTTTTTGGAATTGTTAGTATTCACAATATTATTCTATATGCATGCTTCCTTTTCTTTAGGGCGACCTTTGTCAGGGACAGGCAAACATTCTGGGAAGGCGTTATGTCGGAAGATGTGATGTCTGCAAATGATACTTCGACACCCAGCAGTACAACGGGAAATCTCGCCACTACCACAGGCAGAAACGCCGCCACTTCTATGAGGATGCTAATCAACTCCAGCGTCCTAAGCATCCAGGGTATATTCGCCTTGGCGTCAGTGGGAGTTACTCGCTTCCTATATACGGTGTACTGATAAAGTTCAGCACATTCACATTTTGCATGGTTGAGCGAAGCCTTCTATTATGATGTCACCCTGTTTCGCTTTGTGTCTATTGTAATGTCATCATAATTTGCTTCTTGTCTGTTTTGATATCACCTTATTTCGCTTGGTGCCTATTATGATGTCCCTCTATTTCGCTTCCTGTCTGAGATGACATCACCTATTTCGCTTCGTGTCTATTATGACGTTACCCTCTTTCGCTTCGTTTCTATTATGATGTCATCCTAATGCGCTTCATGTCTATTATGGTGTCAACTTCTTTTGCTTTGTGTATATTATGATTTCTCCCTACTTCGTAAGATGTCTCTTATGATGTCAAAATATTTTACTTCGTGGATATTATGATATTACGCATTTCGCTTTCTCTATCATAATGTTGCCCTTTTTGGTTTCGTGTCTATGATGATGACATCCTATTTCGCTTTATGTCTATCATTATGCCACCCTTTTTTGCTTCTTGACTATTATGATGTCACCTTATTTGGCTTCCTGTATGTTATGATGACACCCTATTTAGGTTATTGCTATTATGGTCTCACCCTATTCTGCTTAGTGTCTAATATAATATCGCTCTTTTTACCTTGGTGTCTATTGTAATGTCATTTTATTTTGCTTCGTGTGTAATATGATGTGACCTTATTTCGCTTCCTGTCTGTTATGATTTCACTCTTTTTCCCTTCCTATGTATTATGCTGTCATCTGTTTCGCTTCGTGTCTATTATGATGTCGCCCTGTTTCACTTTGTGTCTATCATGACGTAACCTTATTTCGCTTTGTGTGGTTTATGATGTCACCCTACTTTGCTTCGTGTCTGTTAGGATGTCACTCTTTTTCGTTTCGTGTCTTTCATGATGTCACCCTAACTTCTTTTCGTGTGGATTATGATATCATCCTAATTTGCTTCGTGTCTATTATGCTGTCGCCTATTTCGCTTCATGTCCATTGTGATTTCACTCTATTTCGCTTTGTGGCGATTGAATAGTAGTAAGATAGACTGACCCTCACAGTGATCACGAAAGAGAGAGGATCTATCAGTTCTAGGACGTTTCAGGTTATTTTTTCAAATGTGATCACCTGAATACATTGTGAAGATAAACAAATTGTTCATCACTTGCACCTTGTATGCAAAGGGTCTCGGGTTATAGAACGCCAGAGAGGTAAAAATTAGGTGTCTTTAAACTTAATGTTGATACTTTATGGATGTATATGTTGGTGTAGTTTGGTCCAATAATGTCTTTTCTTTTCAATAACTCCGTAGAATTCGGTGCGTAGATGACGTTTAGAAGACGATGTAAAGCAATGCTATATACCCTGGAGATTCTTACCGAGTGCAAGGCAGAATGAGACCAATGTTGAACAATGTAATGTGTACATCATTAGTTATGTCATAATGTTCCAGACGTATGCGGCTTTGGGATGTGATCTTTTCGATATCCTTTTCGGAAGAGAATTAAGACGCCGATTTTCTCATGTTTCTGCTCATGTCATGCTTTTATCGTTTACCAACAGTCAGCACACTGATAAACAGCATAAGACGAAATTCATTTGTGTCTGCGCATTTGAAGTGCTTATTTAACTATAGGAATGATAGCGCTATTCAAGGGATGACTACTTTTAGTGTCACCATCTTGTTTGTCTGCCTCGACCAAGGTAAAAATATTCTTTCAGAAAGATCAAGTGAATAATACTTCACTTGATATTTCTGGAAAAAAACACGATCTTCAAAGTAAAGCTTCCAGTGGTGTTTTTCAGCATACCGGTTAGAACAAATTACTGCAACATGCTCAGTAGATTCTTTTGTATTTTCCGAAATAAAACTTTCCTTTTTCCGCCAAACTTTTCATGAGTGTGAGTGCAAGTGAAAACGCTTTTACGACATCGGTGATCATGAAGCAGACGACAAAAAGTTGTTTTTGTGAAAGCAAAATTGTCTCCCGTTTTACATTTTGGGTTTGGACGTCTCTCCTTAATCCACGGAATATATCCACAATTGAGGCCTTGATTTCATGGGTCTATGGAAGCTAATTTAACCCCAGATTCCCGTCATATTTGATGTCATACATTGGTTATTTTGAACCAATCAAATCAACGGAATTTTCTCTGAATGGTGATAAATGTTTATGTTCAGGGTATTGAGTTGTTTGAAAACGATGACGTGTATAGACGAACCTAAGCACAGGCCCTAAATACACTGAGTAACTAGGTATGGCATAATCATAAATAATAAATAAGAATGATTGCATTAACAGTGTTCTTCACGGTGCATGTTCTGTCGTTGGAGTAAGAGACCCCGTGGCCTGTTTTCTGGGAATTGTTTCGTGTATATCATATTGGTTATTAAATCTTGTGATGACACATCACTTCCAGTAATTCCAGACCAGTGACGTATATTAAAATAAAATTAGTGCCATTGTTTTCAACCTAATTCCGCTCAAGACATGGCCCCATTAATAGGAGCTTTCCCTGTTGCGGGACAGTCAGTGCCAAAACTTAAAAAACGCCGTTATCAAATTCTGTAAACTTAATTAGCTGGTCACGTAGGTCTCAACACACTCTACTGTGATTGCAGTATGTCATATGGAGTCTGAATTAAAGATTATTATTTTTATTACTATTGTAGTAACTTTGTTAGAAGGATATTTTTATTATGCATGTAAATTTAGAGTAAAACCACTGTGAGTTCAAGTCCAGCTTATGCATGAGAAGGGACATGCATCGGAAGGTCAGCCTGCGGATGGTCGTATGTTTCCCTCAGACCCTGACCGGTTTCCCCCTGACGGCCTTGGTATAAAAGAAATATTACTGGGTAAGGGGTCAAACACCAATCAAATAAAAAAGAAAAGAAATCAAACCATTAAGTCAAAACATTATTAACTCCAATCTTAAAAACTTATCCTGCAACAGTGATTTTGCCTTGTGTGTGCCAGTTTTGGTGTCTATATAAAAACAAACATTTGACGGCTCCGTGAAACAACGTTAAAAGCGTCACATTCATGTTTGTACTTTAATGTTCTCCTGTAGTACATTATTTTTGACTAGCGACTTCATTCATGCAATGCAAAATATGTTTCCTGAAACAGCAAACAGATTTAACGAGAATAAAACAACGCCTTCTCTGCCAAACGGGACTTCATCTCCATCTTCATTTCAAACTCGGCCATGGATCGAGGAAAATGTGTCATGCTTTTGAACGATATTGGCATTCTCTTCCGAAAATGATAACTGTATTGTGTCATGTACATGTATGTGTGCATACTCACCTTTTATGTCATTGTAAATGTTGAATTTGAATGTGTCAAACATCATGCCGAAGACACCAGACATGACACCCCACCCAGTCATTATACTGACACCGGGCGGACCAGTCCTGTTTCCTTCCTCTAACCTCTTAGTGCTGAGCACAAAGCGAGACAGAAACAAGTACCATTTTTAAAGCCTTTGGTATCACCCGACACGCGATTGATCCCGGATGTTCCGATCTCGAGGTGGACGCTCTGCTCACCAGGCCAACGGGGCAGATATTTATTCTAACATGTAGCACTACAGGTATAGTGGTGGCGCGGCGGATATTTTAGTCACAAAATCGATAACTGAGCGAGGAACGCGTTGACTCATCTACTTCAATCAGCCGTAAATGGCGGTTCTTACTGGACGACATTTAATGTCAGCCATTATTGCTGATGTTGCTATGCTTACGCGCGCACCGCCATCAACAATACACACGCATGATTTGCATAGCGAATGGATTAAAGACCGCTGCGTTCATGTTTTCAAGTTGGGGCACAGTGGCTAATAAACGGGAAAACCTACAGGAAAAATTGAATTGGATAATTTTAGTGTTATATCTGCCACTAACTCACCGAAATGCAGGCTGCATGGACGTGGACGTATCAGGAAGTGAAATAATTGGAGGAAATTAGGTATGCATGAGAGAAATCAGACTCAGAGGAGCACACAGTCGAGGACAGGTTTCAGTTCAAGCCATGAGAAACTGTGTTTTGTATTCACAGATGACCAGACTCCTCGTTAAAGTGATCGATTGGGCACTTTGATTTACTGTTGTTTTTTTTTCTTTTGGATTGAGTTCTTACATACTTGTTGAGCTCAAATACATGCATATCATCATTTCCTCGCAAGTTGTTGTTTTGTTTGGTGAAACTGACGATATCTAGGATGCACTGGAGATACACTGATTTTTTGACCGTTTGTTAAAAAATCTCTGCCGTATATTACATTGAATTTATTCAGTACATTTGCAGGAAGAAAGTCACCCATAGTTATATTTCCCTAAAATCTCGAGGCTTTGTGAAGGCAAAAAAAATTATTGAATTAGAAAATAAAGAATTAAAGCAAAATGAAGAGACCCTCTCATCAAAATGAATAAAAAAAACTAGTCGTTTCTTTGATTTTTATTTTCGTTGTATTCAAGAATATATCTTCAGAGGATTTAGCAAAGGAAGCTGGCAGGACTTACACTTCAGCTCACGGCGAACGCAATGGTGACAGGCTTCTTGGTCACAGCACGCTAATCACTCCGCCACCGAGGCCCACAAAATAGTAACAGGCATTTGGTCACATTAGTTGCCTATAGATTCTTCTGTCCATTATTAAAACAAAAAATAAAGTGAAGGCATGCAAACAAGTTGTCAGTCGCCCTTTAAATTGTGTACACCTTCTTGGTTTCAATCCAAACATTCCACGAGTTTGTCTTTTTCCTGGATGATGCCGAGTGCAGCCCACTCGAATGAAAATAGCGGTTATAGAATTGTGGCTTACTGTCGATGTATCAGGTACATTTGTGTTATTTGTGACATTATACAGTTCTCTGTGTTTCAGGGAAGTAACTTTTGCTACTTAAACGCGTGTATCGGCACCTTGAGGCATTGAGAGGTTTTACTACAAAGCGCCGGACACTTCTGTTATGTAGAAGGCCTTCCTATTGCCATATAGAGGAAAGTCAGCCAATGTGATCTGACCAAATTCCCAATCAGGACTGAACCCGGAGGAAAACTACAAAATGTGACCTGACAAAACCTTCAACCTGACAAATCCCCAATCCGGACTGAGCCCGCAGCAAAACTACGCAATGTGACCTGACAAATCCCTACAAATGTATGCACAACATACACTTTTTGTTTCGTGGTTTAACATTGTTTCCAACATTGTTGTGGTCAAATCGCAACAGTAGCAAACATCTTCCAAAGGTTTATTTATTTATTTATTTATTCACTTGATTGATGTTTTACGCCGTACTCAAGACTATTTCACTTATACGACGGCGGCCAGCGTTTTTGTGGGAAGAAACCGGACAGGGCCCAATGGAAACCCACGACCATCCGCAGGTTGCTGGCAGACCTTCCCATGTACGGGAAGCCAGCATGAGGTGGGCTTTAACTTACAGCGACCGCATTGGTGGGAGGCTTTGGCTCATTACGCTGCCCTAGTGCACTAGCCCACTGAACCACGTAGGCCACTCTCTCCCAAAGGTGACACATTTTTCATACGGCTTGCCTCACTGGAAATATAGACTCTTGTGGAGACGTTATTGAAGGATCCAAGTAATAGTTTCAAACACCACGCCGTCAACCTACCGCCCCCCCGGTTGGGAACCCCAGAAAAAAAAAACCAAACTTCCCAGTCCTAATATTTCCGAAAACCAGTTTTATCAATAAACTTAGCATTACAATATCTTAAATATATACAAATATGAACACAGACTTGCGTAAATAGCCTACGCAAGGCCCATTACATAATCCAAAGCACATTATCTTCAACACTGAAGCCTTCACATTTATTAGTGTTATATATAGTATCCGGCTATAAGCACGGCAAGGCATAGACACGTATTTCATTATGCTGAGCTAGCAGTACTAAGAATGCTGGTACTATGATGTCCAAATCACAATGTCAGACAATTAATGACTCCTGAACACAGACATGAGAATAACACTAAGAAAACGGGACAAAAAACGGAAACACACGAGACAAATCAAGTAAAGAACAAAAATCGATTGAAAGTTAAAACCCACATTAAATATACTTTTGTATACAGTTATCTTTTTATCCTGAAAAGTATCTTTAAATAATTAACTACGACCTTGCCGACAACACTATCAAAGCACGGAATATGGAAGATTAAAGCATAGAGGAAGTGTTAAACCTTCGAGGCAGCGACAATGTGATAGTTGACCAATGGTCACGTGTAACTGATGAAATACCACATGTGTCAGCTAACCTAAGATAGGTTTATGTTCTGACTGATCACATGATGCTTTAATATATCTGGAACTTACACTCCCCCATTCACCATGATATAAGCAGAATTAGGTCAAAAGAAAGCAGTGACATTAATTTCAATTTATTATGCTTCCGTCGAGAAGCACCTCACTTAAAAATCTTTCATTTATAGGACGATGGTCAATTTCGTCGAATGCGGACTTTCAACTCAACCTAAACTCGTCCAATGAAACAAAGTATTCAACTCCACGGTGTATAAAAACCTCATAATAATTAATCCATTTTGCCAAAAGTTCTGATTTCCTTTATTATTATTGTGGCAAATCACACAGCGGTATCTTACGTACATCAAACATTTAAATGGCCCATAAGTTCAATTCCTTACAAATTAATCTCTTATACTTGGTGTAACATGTTGTATTTATATCGGTGCTATATCGGTATTTATATCGGTGATATCCAAGATATAAAACAAATATTTATAATTCTCAACTTCTAGTCCCGCCGCCGCACCAAAATAGATAAATAAATAAATGAAAAAATAATGTCTGGCGTGAGTTTAGGGTTGTAACTCATTGCAATATATGTATATACACGTCATAATTGTCGCCATAGTCAACCGCCGGAATACAAACACATGTTTAATACATAATTGAACATAACTCTCATGTTGCATTAGACACACTGAAAATCTTCAAGCTTAATGGTATTGATTCAGATTATTTTATAAACGTCATATTAGCATCGAACTGTAGATTGGCATCATGATAATTTGAGGTTTTGTGATGCTACATAACCGGGCGATAGTCTCTCACATTGAGAACGACGAAAGCCCTGTAACAAGGGCATGCTACATACTGAGTCCTGTTTGCCGTTCCAGTTACCAAGTAGCCCTATGGTTCTAAATCACCTTGGCTGTATTAATCCGGTAGTTGGTCAAGCAGACGAAGTGAGTGTGCTCTGTATTTGATAGGCTCTGATACAACCAGATAGGCTCTACTAGACTGATACAAGCATAGATGAGTAAATTTGAAGCCAAAGGTGCATGTCCTTTGGATATTCCAATAAATACCATGCAGCAACTGTTCAAACCCACTGGAGTTTGTTATTACACCTAGGAGTACTGAACTATATACAGGACGATATAACTATATATCTTTTATTTTATCGATTTTATCAACTTTTTTTGGCTATTTAGGCTTGGACAAATTTGTTCTTGGACGATTTGACCGTAGCCTGTTTCGAGTTACTCCAACATGACCTTCTGAGATTTCCAGATAAAAACCTAACTCACACAGTCAGTAAAGCACGTCAGAAACAAACGACAGTCACCGTTAAAGCCGCCTTTCATTTCCCTGCCGAAATATAACTGAGGCCAAATTATTTTATGCCTTTTCTTTTAAATATCATATTTAGATATCACTGTCCTACTCAAATCTGTAAAGTGTACTGCTGTCAAGTAAGTAAGCCATGCTGATAGATAGGCCACACGAGTGCATAGACGACACTTGCCCTCAGAATATTGGATTATATTTACAACATATTCACGAACAGAAGGAACCTGCCGTCCCAGCGTTGTAAATGCTTGGGATTTCATCAGAACATCATATGTAGCAAGCGAGTGACGGCTATTGACGACCAGACGATCATACCCTGGAGGACTAGGGCGTTGGAGCCGCCGGTTAGCATCCGAATGGAAGTGGTAGTCTGTCTGTTGGCGCTAGTAGTTTTGGTAGTGGTAGTTTCAGGTCTCTTTAGGAGAGCGGTAGTGGCAGTGGTGGCGCTTGTGATAATGGTAGGTTTCATTGTGGTAGTGGTAGTAGTGGGTCTCATTGTGGTGGTGGTAGTTGTAGTAGTGGTAATATCAGCTGAAGCCCTCACATCTGCCGACATAACGCCTTCCCAGAATGTTGTTCTCTCCTTGACAAATGTTACCCTAAGGAAAAACAGGCATATATAAAGAATAATATTGTGAATACTGACAATTCAGTCAAATAATTGATCGATACAGGATTACTTACTTTCCGTTAGCTGTTTTTTTATGAGTTAATGATGAACGAGGCCATCTTCAAGTGTGATCCAAATCTGCCATGTTGGATAGGCGTCGAACAGAGCTAGAATTCGCTGACTGCAAAGTCTGTCAAACAACTCAAGCATTAATTAAAATAAATGCCATTTTGGGAAACGAAAAACACTTATGACATAAAAATTGACCATTGTCGATAAAAAAATGACTCCTTGAAATAAAAATTGAGAGTCGCATTTACTTACATGAAGTGAATATCCCCAACACTAGCAGAAGGAGCCTTCCATCTGATAGTCTTGTTTGTTTTCGGGTCACCAGAATTGTGCGACACTGCGCTCTACAAACAAGGGAATTTACATCGTAGAAATCTGTAATAATGTGACAGAAACAAAACCGGCACATTTACCACAAGAATAAACCACTTGTAACATTTATACTTATATCCATTAGCTTGTACAAATGATGCAAACATATACGAGCCATATGTAAAACAAGATGAAATATTATGTTTCACGCGAAAGGCGTTTCAGCGGCCTCATCATGTCCAGGTGGACAAAGCCGCGTTCACGCAGTACGATATATCGAATGTTACAAATAACATGAAATAACGCTTTGTTTTTGTTGTTTTTTTCTCCGACCGATCGGAGTGGAAAGCCACAAATCTTCGATCTCGGTTTCAATCCTTGTTTTCATATTATCGCGTATACATGTGTTAAATATGATGACCACACAGTACTTTGAATGGTTCTAGATATGTGACAAATTGCATTTCAAATTACTGTCATTTTTATACCTAATTCTGATTAAGCCGCGTTTCTAGGGGGTGTGGGAGTCGTTAGATCTTAAACACATGAATAGTTAGAAAAAAACCCTAACCGATAACGTGTGACCATTCATCAACTATTACACTGTCGTCGCTGCTCTGGTTTTATTCTGTGTTGTAATCTTTTATACTGAGTGAGTCACAGTCGATAGAACCACTGATCCGGCGATCTTCTCGGAACATATGAAATGTACCTAGCTCTGGCTTGGTTATCCCGAGGAGGCTGCTGAGTCAATACATCAGATCAGGCGCAAACACTTTGGAAAACTTCACCAAATAGGGCTAATAGACAAGCTTAGTATATGTAAATTTCAGTCATTTTCGCATGGTGAAATAATGGTCTAGAATGCACAAAAGTCCTTGTCCAAAATTTGCTGAGAACTCGGCTTTTGTCACCTAAAGAGTAGCAAAACTACATTCCGCACACTCAACATCGCTATCGCTCATCTTCAATTTTAATCAGCTAAATGCAAGGCCACTGGTGTGTCAGAGCAATGGGATAGGCGCTTTGTCTTTCATGGATGGTAAATCCACAGCTTAAACAATCGAGAAAAAGACATATCAACAGTGTTGGCACAACCTAGGGTTTGGCAAACCCAAAGCTTACACAACCTAGTAGAGGACAAATCCACAGCTTACAAAACCTACTTAAGGGTCCAATTGGATAGAGCGCTAACGCAGAGTAATGACCCAGGAGCCTCTCACTATTGCGGTGGTGGAACTCAAACTCAAGCTGAGTTCCTCTACCGCCGTACATGAAAAGGACTGCAAGCAACGTGCGAATGGTCGTGGTTTTCCCCAGGGCTCTGCGCGGTTTCCTAAAAACATAATGATGGACGCCTTCATGTAAGTGAAATATTCTTGAGCATGGCGTAAAACACCAATCACATAAGTAAATAAATAAATAAATAAATGCTAAACATACTTTGTGATAAATCCAGAGCTTACACAACCTAGTCGATAACATATGTACACCTTACAAAACCTTGTGGCAGACAAATCCACAGCTTTCACAGCCTGGCTGATGACAAATTCACAGCTTACACAACCTATCGGAGGTCACATCCATAGCTTACACAACCTGGTTGATGGCAAAGCCACAACTTACACAACCCAGCTGATGACAAATCCACACATTACACAAACCTGTGCAGGAACAATCCACAGCTTACACTACCCAGTGGAGGCCAAATCCATAACGTATACAACCTAGTTAGTGACAAATCCACAGCTTATACAATCTCATTGGTGACAAATCCACAGCTTACAGAAACTAGTTCATGACATACAGTTTAAACAGCCATGTGGAGATAAAATCAACAGCTTACACAACCAAATGACTATCCACTTATTACACAACCTTGTTAACGACAATCCTTTGCTTTATACAACCATGTGGAGGTCAAATCCACAACTTACACAGCCTATTTAGCTATTTACCTATTTGGCTCAGCTGACTCAGGTCAACTCAAGCTGACTTCCACTCTCCCATGGATGGTCATGGGTTCTCCCGGCCTCTGCCCGGTTTCCTAACACCATAATGCTGGACAAGGTGGTATAAGTGAAATATTCTTCAGTACGGCGTAAAATACCAATCACATGAATAACTAACTAACTGACTAAATAAATAAATACTCAACCTACTTGGTGATAAATCCACAGCTTACACAACATAGTGCATGACGCTACCACATCTTACACAACCTGGTTGATGACAAATGGACACCTTACACAACCTAGTTCGTGACAAATTCACAGCTTACACCACCTGACAGGGGTCAGACCCATAGCTTACAAAATCTGGTTGATGACAAATCCACAGTTTTAATAACCCATCGGAGGTCAGATCCAGAGCTCAAATGCACAGCTTACACAACCTAGTTGATGAAAAATCCACAGCTTACACAACCTAGTGGCGGTCAAATCCACAGCTCAGTTGAAAACGCATCCAGCGCCTATATATACATCTTAATGGTTGACGAATTTACAGCTTGCAAAACCTTGTGGAAGATAGTTCATAGCTCACAGAACAAAGTCGATGACAGATTCACTCTTGATATGATATGATGGCTGAAAAATCCAGACTTACGTTTGCAATGTTATCACAGTTCATCAGCCTCAATTGGCTTTCCCCGTTATTCAACACGAATGTTCCTTGTGGGTTAGTACTTGGTCCACTTTTCAGGCGGGCCTGCACAAACACACCTTTGAAAGGAGAATTGTCTCGGCTGGATAAGGTCACTGTAACAAGAGGTTATGCGGAAAAGAAATCATTGGTTATTCTGCATGGGCGTAACTGCCGCCATTGTAACTCGGTAGATTGCATGGAAATCCTATATTCGTCGATCCCAGAAATCTCTGTGATGCTGTATGGAAAACCTGAATTGATACTTTTTCAAACGTTGCAGAAAACCGTCAGATATAACTCATAACATACCGAGCCTGCAGTGATAATTTTTGGCGTTCAATAACAACGAAAGGAATAAATAAATAAATAAGTAAATAAATTGATGATTTTGTCGACCTTTCAGAAAACCTTTACAAACGGATGTGACTCTCAACAGCCTCTACGTGTGCAAAAGCGTACAGAAATCTACGGAACCATTAAAGTGCATGTATCGTGCAATCTCAGGGACAGACATTCTTAAAACACACAGTACGGTTTTTATCTCGTACCATGTGATTGGTACATTGCATCTCAAGCCATCCATTCAGTTGAACTCAGGACAGTTATTATTTAGGGCTCACTCAAGGATGTCATATCATGCACGCTATGTTATCTGTACTGATTGATGTTACGTGCAATACATGTTTGGAGTTTCGCATCTTAATATAAAATGCATCTAATCCAGGTCTCGTCTAAGCGATTAGAGTAAAAAGTAAGGTGGAGAAAGCTGCATATTATCACATATTTAACAAGTGCAAAAATCACATACATTCAACATGGCATGGTTAGCCTAGCATTGTACATGTACCATACAGCCATCCATCAATGAGAAAGGGGCTTGCTTTCAGTCAGCAGCCTCAAAGAGATGTATGCGAGTTTTCTACTGGTTGAGCTATTTGGAACTACGGCGTAGCTATACCACAGACGGAATCATCCGATCCCCGCACCAGGTTCTGGAAGATTTATTTTCCAACCAATATTTAACAAAATGTGATTATCACGAAGGGAACCATCTTGCAATTGTCATTGGACTTCAGTATTACAGACCGAGAGGGGGTTAAGTTGCGATGTAAAGTAAATCTCGAAATTTTCTGACAAACTAAGGGGAGAAGGAATATTGGTTTAAGATGAACCTTTTTCTGATTTTTTATGTACTTGTTTCATTGTTTTTTTCACAAATGTATAAAACTCTTTTAAAATGGGATAACCTTGTGAGATCTTACGGAATAGCTAAACTCACACAATCCTCGGAGATTGGATACAAACTCAAAGCATTGGTATACTTAAAATCAGTTTTATTTTGTTATTTATTTCTTTGGTGTTTTACGCCGTACTCGTTCGACGGTTGTTACCAGTATGGTGAGAGGAAACCTGGTAGAGCTCTTCTCTGCATGGGTAAGCAATGACAATTGTCATGTGACAGAAAATTCAATGTATCAATGGATGCTTTTAGACTTTCGACTAAATGACTTACTTGTGATTGTCTCATCTGGCATGTAGGTAGATTTACTGGTGGTGACGGTGTATGGAGAAGCTGTGGTCTGCGCATCGCCGTGGGAAAATTTCTCAGGGGTCATTGATTTACATACAAATAACGGAGGTCCTCCAGCATACGCCTGCACGACAGCCAAACATCCCAGAAAGGCAACCAACCCAACCATGTCGTTAACAGGCATTATGTTGCCTGTAAATACAGATGGGTTAAGTTAGGCTAACTGTAGTTTAACTCTGAGTTTATTAAGACCAAAACGCCCTCCGCGGCAGAGCGGCCTTATGACCCGGGTGCTTCTCACCAATGCGCCCGCTGTGAGTTCAAGTCCAACTCATGCTGGCTTCCTCTCCGTGTGTACGTGGGAAGGTCTGTCAACAATCTGTGGATGGTCGTAAATAACTCTGGGTTTATTTAGACTATAAACAGGTCGAGCGGTCTGTCAGTCGGCGTCGTGTAAGTGAAACATTCCTGAGTATGCCGTAAAAATTCAGTCAAATCAATAAATCAATAAATAAATCTAGCACTACATTAGGAAGGGGAAGTCCTTTTTATTACGCATAGCTGTAACCTCGAAAATACGAAGTCTGTTTTAGAGCAGAAGAAACTAAAAATGAACTAAGCATTGTCATAATAACCACTATAAACTGTATCCCAAGAGACGCTTCACACTATCAAAGCTACCATATGAAGTATATAATTTGTTTTACTATATCGTGATTTTTCTTCATCACAACCGAATTATCATTATCTAATACCAGGTTAGCCATTTTATAGGCCTAGGTAAAAACATAGCATTACAAAAATAGATTTCAAGGAAATGCATTCATATTGTGACAAAACATCAAAATACGACTCACAAAAAGACATCAGTAAAGAAAATTAGCATCACGAAAAAATACATAAACATATCCAGGTAAAGTTAATACATCCACATACTGACCACTAGTTGAGTATAGGGTTAATGCATGGCGAGAGGAAATATAGCAAAATGTTGTGAATAATACAGTAATTAATTACGTTATTCAGTTAAAAAAGCTTTAATGTAGCGCTTAAATAAACAACTGGAATCTATAGTTTTGAGAGTAGGGGGAGGATTACTCCACACACGGAGACCTTTAATTCTAGCGGAATAAAAAGATAAATTAGACAAGTAGAAAGACAATAAGGATTTGTTTTACAATCTCTGTTATTGTATCAGAGAGCATGGTGAAGAAGTTTTAAAAGTTAATTGGGAGTAAAAATGACTGGTGAAAGTATTTATGCACTAAAAGCAGGATTTGGTAAATATTCACATGGAACAGAGTTCGGATTTGTACAGTTTTAATAATAGGTCTTAAACATAGTATGTTTAAGTCGATGGAGCTGCTTAACAATTCTAACTGCTTTTTTCTGAAGGATATGGAGGGGAGTAAGATGTCAAATATAAGTGTTACCCCATACTATGTTGTAGTATGACAGACATGGGAATATAAGAGATTAATACAAAATAATCAATGTTTTTTTTGTTCAGACAAGAATTAATATTATTAATGACTCCAAGATTTCTAGATATCTTCTTAGAAAATTCATTTATGTGAGTTTTCCAGTTTGGCTTTCCATTAAAATAAACTCTTAGAAATTTGTAGCTGTCAACTCTGTCAACATCAACACCAGTAATGTTAAGAGATAAACTTTTGATACCCATATTTTTAGGGCTAATTATCATAAATTTGGTTTTATTTGGTACAACCGAACCATTCACAAAGTTTCTTCCGCTCAAAAGACATTTGATTAATTAAGGTAACAAGATCAGTGCCAGTAAGGACTGTGCTTGCATCATCAGCAAAAAGAAGAAAATCTAATAGATCGGAACTTATGAATGATTTCATTTATATAAAGTAAAAACAGAACTGGGCCCAAAACAAATCCCTGCGGCACTCCGCATTTTACTTCACCTCTAGCAGATAATATGTTATTGTAACGACATTATAGTGATCTTTTTTTCAGATATCTCCTGAACGAAGCATTTGATATACCTATAAACGCATGGTCTTGAATTCACGAGACGCTCCTAAGTAATAGTACTGCGGAAGCACGCCAACCACTCGGCCACAGAGGCCTTTCCATTCGGAAATAAGGAAGGTAACTATGATCACATCATATTGTTCCAGAACGGATCATAGAATATATCAAAGATTAGTTACAGGATCGCGTCACAGTTATATGGAATGATTCATACAGTGAAACCGAAACCACACTATGAAAGTTCGGTGAAAGACCCCTTTTCCAAAACTAAAGCAAGGTTATTCAAAACAAGTTTGAACGCGATGTTTTACGTATTCCACGTATTCAAAAAAATAAGCCTGGTGTTGTATCATAAAGTGGTGTGTGTGTGTGTGTTTGTGTGTGAGTGCCTGATATGACACAGCAATACGCCTATCAAAACTAGTATATGCAACAAAACCGGACCTACCCACATGATCTAGGAAGTACGGACAAAAAGCTAAACACGCACGTAATGACACGCCATATTTAGAGTAACTCGATCTCCACTTGATATTCCCTCAGTCCCATTTCGCAATACAACCGATTATCGATTATTGTACACTGAGCACCGCGTGTATACAGGACAGTTATCACCTTCAGACAGAACAGGACACATATTTAACTCGTACACAAATTTACAACCGAAGACTCATTAAATTCCTGTAGAACATACTAGTCTTCCAATCAATGTAAGCCCTTCTTACACGCGGCAAACAAAGTCGAATCAGTTCGCTTAATTTTTTCCAGGAGTACATGTACGTTAACGGTCTGTAATATGTGAGAGAGTCCTTCGTATATATATACACATATCCACATACAACTATATTTCAAACATTCCAACTTTAGCTCCGTAACTGTACTAGAAAACGAGAACGGAATATTAAAATCAAAGAAAATAGTGTGTTTCCATTGTATATAATTTATTTAGCGAATTAACAACCCTATATCCCTGTTTATTTATGTATTTATCAATATACATTGTATTTTTTAAATATATTTATTTATTCCAAACAGTCATAGCCAGGGACATTGGGCTGAAATTGATGTCAGTGTCCGGTGTCTTCGGTATGATGTTCCAGTGGTAGTAGCACTATGGCGGCATGGACTTTCCCTGCCACAAGAAAACGCCGTAATACACATTCTAAGGACCCGTTGTGGTCATATAAATCAAGTGGTTTGTCAATTACTTGCAGAGGATGAGTGGTTTAATTCGATCACATCAAACCTGACCACTGCAGCCATGCAAGTAAAAAAATCTTTAGTTATAAACATGAACCAACCAAATAAATAAATAAGTCACAACTGACATACCTGGTGAGAAAACTTGCAAGATCACAATTAGACTGAGAGAACCCGTGAAGATAACAGACCCAGAGCTCTTTGTATTCACAACCATCCACTTCCTCGTTCAGAATGAGCTGTAAGCTATCGGTATGCTGTACGTAACACATGACAAACTCGTGTCACCTCGTTTTCTCCGTAACGCTATTATTGTTGGCGTTGACAGCTGCAAGGTTTGCATGTATGCCAAAAATAAATTTCAATTCTCGCTATACATACTGTATGCTATAAACAGATGAGGCATATGATATATATGATTTTATTTTACCTAGGCGCTATTACACTCCTCCGCATAAGTGAAATATTCTTGAGTACGGCGCAAAACACCAATCAAATAAATAAATAACACCGTGTACCAACCTGTATTTTCATGTTTAAACCATTATCCCTTTTCAGACAGCATTGTCTGAACGGTTTTATACCAGAAGCAGCAATTAGCCGTCTTACGTTTTATATTTCCAGGGTACTAGTACGAATGGTTCGTATACTCTCAGGAAGTTACTTCAGTCGCATACATTTCAACAGGTCAGTATCGCCAACTCGTAATCTAGGTGCAGTTAACGCTTGGTGCACTCCTCAAAGTTCAATGCAGCCAGCCATATTAGTGGCAGAAGCTTGCATTACACTTAATATCACTGAATTTCTTTCACATGATTGTGCATAAACCACCGTACTAGAGGACGTGCAAACTGCCATTATATAAGTGTTTACACGAACAGTTCAGAACAAAACTTAGGTAAAATGACAAGAGGCTGGGATTCAGCGATCCATTTAGCAAGTAAACTCTGCAGTTTCAATACTGCATACGTTTCCACGGCCTCTGTGCCTCCTTTCCGTTCTTTCCATGTATACAGGGACTCAGTGTATGATTGAATGAATAGGCCATAGGCTATCAGAGTCATAGCTTTTCTGCCTACAGTCCTGTACGTAGTATCCGAATCACGTGCAGCCAATCACAATATTTACCGCCTTTCAAACAACCAATCAGTTCTGGTTATCACAAGATAAGTATATGCCGATTTTACCATGTGGTCAGTTTCTCATACACTTCTGACTAAGCAACATGCAGTAGTACTCAGACCAGTTCATTTTTACCACCATTAGTCCCCATTTCTGCACCTTAGACAACCAGCAGAGACCAAGGCACCAAGTGAAGTATAAAAATTAAACTTCCTTTCTTTTTTCCAGCTGAAAGTAATTACTCTTCAAAACTCTTATTCATGTAGTTTTTAGCAACTGTGGTGTCACGTACTCTTTTTATTGTCAAATTGTGCCCCGCGGAACAAAATGACGTGATAATTGTCTTATGTTTGTCTTTCCTCCGCAGAGAACAGGGTAATCTAAATATTGAACACCCGAAGATATTAAGATTTTCTTCCATGGAGTATCATAACCAAACCATACACTATCTGTGTGGTTTCATTATTTTCCATTCATTACAACATATATGTGTGCATCAGTAGATTTCATTTGTCTTCTTGGCATGTCCCACCATAATCATTAGCCAGGGACAGCTTTATGCGAAATAAATTTTATTCCCATTTTATTTTTTCTTTTGTGGATGAGCTGGTTAAACATTTATTAAAAGTAATGACATTAAAGCTTTCTGAGTAAAGCATTTGATATCTACGTATTTTAAAACCTAATTCTGCTTCAACTCTGTAACATGTAAATTGCTGCCTTTCAAGTGCTTACATCAACAGATACGTGTAGAATAAAACAGTGTTGTTGGATTTCACCGGTTACGTGTGACCATCACATGTCAACCATCACAATTATTTCGCTGTAATAGTACAGGCTAAATGAAGCGAATGCAGGAAATGGTTTGTGTGTTCTACAAACAAACAAAACAAAAAAAAAGAAAGAAAGAAAACAGTATATACTTCTTGATAATATGCACCGATGAATACACCAAGGATCAATCCTTTTTAACTACCAGATGAAAATCAACAGACTTTAGTGGGCACATCTCGGATTCCCGACTGCAAATATATAAGCTTACAGAAAGGAGAGTAAAAGCAGAGCAGCGACGACAATGTGATAGTTGACAGATGCTCACATGTGAAATGTCGCCTCTTGTCAGTTTACAGCGGTTAGGTTTTATTGGAGCTGATCATCTGAATACTTAGACAATGGCAAAATACACGCCCCCTAGCACCATAACTTCAGCAGAAATAGATTTTAAAAATGCACTCTTTTATATTAAAAAAGCCATCGGAAATTTAATATCAAAGAGATGCACAAGTAATCAAAGTAATCATTTAACGAATTTGAGAACTAAATCAGTTATCATGGAACAATAAAACAAGTTAAAAAATATATATATAAGAGATAAAACGTCATTGGATATAATTAAGTCAACTATCGAGTAAAAGCCGTGAGTGAGAAAAATGTGTAGCCGCAATACTGTAAAATGAATGTATGACAAATGATTTATCTATTGATTTCTTTGGTGTTTTACGCTATAGTCAAGAATATTTCACTTATATGACGGCGGCCAGCATAACAGTAGAAAAGCGAGCTGAGCCCAGGGGAAACCCTCGACCACCCGTAGATTGCTGTTTGACCTTCCCACGTGCGACCGCATGAAAAATGAACAGAGAAACATAGAGCAGAGAAGAACTAGAAGTTGATCGGTTTAACAGGCGTCTGGTTATTGTGTAGCGCAATTGGAGGATGATAAACTATACAAGGGTCTTAACACGGAAGTTTTGGTCAAAAATCTGTTTTTAATGTGGTCTTGTCTTGGATTGGGATGCTTACGTGAATTGTATATATGGGAATCTTTGAGCTGACTTCAACACTGGGTTTTCAAAAGCTACTGCATCTGGAAAAAAGCATGCTAGAAGCATTAAATTTGGAAAGCAAGACACGCTTCTTTAAACTGACAGAGTATCTAGGTCAAATCTATATCAGAACAATATTCCTCTAAAATTCGTCGGTAGCATGTACATCTGACCATTTGAAAGAAAAGTGTGTGGCTTAAAAGGCACAGATTGTTGATTGGCAGTTGTTAGAAGTGTTCAGCCTGTTGACATTGAAGAGGATCATTTGAGGACCATAAGCGGTTTCGACTGTATGAACAAGTTTAATAATGGCTGCAGCATCTGTGGATTTCACCTGCCCCCTTCCCGGGAAAAAATAATTATAATGTTGGCGACGTAGGTCTACTTCCTCTCCAGTCAGAAGCAATAAAGGTTGCCTGCAACATCTGGATGACTGTGAGTTCCCTCTGGACTATGTCCGGTTTCTTTCCACAATTATTTAATGCTGGCCTTCGTTTGTAAGTGAAATTTTCCCGAGAACGCTGTATAATACATTTGAAATAATAAATATCCCTTTTAAAGACATTTTCTTATTAAATTGGAATACTTTAATTTAATCTTAGAGTTTTCATTTCAAATATTCATTTTCTACTTTTTCTTTCCCTACGAAAAACAGTTTTCATTTTGACATTCTCAGTTTTATGTCAACTTTTTGTCCTGTTCATGTCCTGAGTTCATGTTACATTTTAAAACTATCATCCAAATGGCTACAGTAGGAATATACTTTGCTTCCATCATGAACACTCGAAGTTGTCATCTATATAAGCCATTCAACCAGTAGTTTTAGACAAATTTCTTGTTTTGCTTTTTCCCCAGCTAAATAAACTCTACTTCTAAATTTTCTTCTCACTGAAAATCCTTATCACAAAATGCTACACAGATGACATACCAGCAGGAGAAACGTGAGGACTACAAGCAGCGCCATATGTGATGTCATTTCCACATAGCTTAACCTTGATTTAACCATTGAATTTTTGACTGAGAGATTTTCAATTGAATGATTTTTAAACTGTATTCTACCAAGATTAACAACAAGAAGGTAAGACAAGACCCCAGTGCGATATATAATGACCCAGTTTATTGTCAGACCAAAGTAACATGTGTGTGAGCGGTGTAGGTGTGTACCGGAAATTGGGCCTTGTATAATGCGACAACGACAACGATCAATATTTTGTTTCGAAAAGTTAGTTCCGCCAGTTAAATTTCTCACGTTTGAATTTTTAAAAAAGGAATGCTATGCTCCTCGCAGAATTAGAATTTTCAAGGAGTTTTCTGGATTTTTATTTTTGTCCAAAAATGTCCTCAGAGTTCGTGAAAAGAAAATTTTGAATCTGCCCGACTTTAGCGAGTGTGTCGTGTTGCCCGCAACAAACATTCTTTTTAATGCTTGAGTGACCTGGAATTTTTGAGATGTTGTAACATGGAGCAAAAGAGTGTCTGCACACAACGCACCAACGTTATTGTCAAAAAATGATAGGGGGAGCCTACGTGGCTCAGTCGGTTAGTGCGCTATCGCAGCACCATGGCCCGAGGCCTCCCACCAATGCGGTCGCTTTGAGTTCAAGACCAGCTCATGCTGGCTTCCTCTCCGGTGTGGGAAGGTCTGCCAGCAACCTGCGGATGGGCGTGGGTTTCCCCCGGGCTCTGCCCGGATTCCTCCCACCATAATGCTGGCCGCAGTCGTATAAGTGAAATATTCTTGAGTACGGCGTAAAACACCAATCAAATAAATAAAATAAATAAATAAAAAAATGATCTGAGCCGTATTCCATGACTTGGTTACGTTGTTCTATACAATGACAGTGTTGCAATGGGGCTTACTTACCCAAAGAGATTTATATATTTATTTATTTATTTATTTGATTAGTGTTTTAGGTCGTTCTCAATGATATTGTACTTATACGAAGGCGGCCAGCATTATGGTGGCAGGATAGCGGGCAGAGCCCGGGGGAAACCCACGACCATCCGTGGATTGCGGGCAGACCTTCCTGTGTACAGCCAAAGAGGAAGCCAGCATGAGCTGGACTTGAACTCACAGCAACCGCATTGGTGGGAGGCGTCTGGGTCATTGCACTGCGCTAGCGCGCTAACCGACTGAGCCATGGAGGACACTGCCCAAATAAAAGAAAACCTCTCAGGGATGCTGAAACAGATCGCGGCAGTCCCCACTAAATCGGTGACAATTTTCACCATCTGTGAAATGCCCTCATAGGACTCTGTTCGCTTCGCTTCGCTTCCAGAAATCAAAATTTCTAATCAGCCAAAATCAAGCCCAAAGTTCTAGTAAATTAATAAATAACAGTAATTATTCCCAATGTCCAACAGATCATGGTGAAATGACATAATGATTTCGTATCAAGCAATGTCATTGAGGCCCATACTAAACATTTACACAAACACGTCAGTGAAGACAATCCATGAAATGAGCATATGCATGTACTGTTTTATATGGAAAACTCCAAAGCATGCTTCGTAAAACGACGTGTTACAAAAGCGTTCAATATTCACGCTAATTACACGACATGACATTGTAAACAGGAAACTCCGTTGTAAAGTTCCGAGAGAGTAACTCCGCAGTCGATGTAGTCAAACGGATGTCTTATCACCAGCATCACACTACTTTCTCAACGTTACCGCCAAACAGTGATTATGGCTGATTCTGCACCGTCTAGGGCGACAACTCTTGGACAAGGTTGTTACATCCGGGTCTCACATCCAAGGAACCGCACTCGGTCGGCAACAGGAACAGCAGCCTTATTTCATGGAACTCCAAAGGCCAGTAAGATTCTTAGTGTTAATTCTACATCTTCACAGCTATACCTACGACCTACGGCAACTTGCGAGCGAAAAGGCGAGGGAAATCGTCGTAAATCATGGAACGATCGTACAAAACGTTGTGAGGGCTCTTGGCGAATCTTGACGAATTTGAAGATATGGCCAGAGATCGCGTGGCAATCGGTGTGCATGCATTATGCACATGTACACAAGCCATCTCTGACCAACTGGGATCTACCTGAATCGTATGCACATTTTTTCTCACAGATTGTAACCACGTACGTCAATGTCGTGAATATACTGGAGTTCTCCATGGGTCACGTGGGTCCGTACAGACGTGACTGCAAACAATTTCCTGAGTTTCATTCCGGCTGCGATTGGCCACGATTAAAAAGTTCGTGACGAATTGCATTGGTCGTAGGAAGTACGGCTTTAGACGTTGTGTACAATATATATGTATGACCAAACTAAAGGCCCAATCAGGACGGAATGACCTTGTCTGGGACCCAAGGAATTGCTTGCATCAGTCAGAATTATTGTATGATAACTAACAATAGGGTTTGAACCTGATCAAGAAAACCCACAACCAATTCGACCACCTAGCGATATCTAGGGATTTCTTCGCCAACACTCCCTACGACATGCCGTGCCTTCAATGGAAGATTTTCGACTGAAACTCATTTACGAGGGTTATCTCCCTTTAATGGCCTAGCAATGCAATTTCAAACGTCCGTGTCCTCTTGACAGGTTTCTTTCAATGACTGGAATAATCTTGAATACGGGGAAAAACATCAATGAAATAAATACATAAATCAATGGCTGGGTCAAAAGTTGGATTGCGTTTGCTGTTCAGTATAGAAATTCTGATATCGGGGCTCATGTGCATGAGCGGTGGACCTGTTAAAATTCGAAATTGAAGAATTAAAACCCCTCTCAAACCGTCCAGTGCCGTTTCCGAAATAAATAAATAAATAAATAAATAAAGAAAGAAATAAAGAAAGAAAAAAAGAAAGAAATAAATAACCAAACATTAACTCTCGTTATTTATTCATTTATTTGATCGGTGTTTAACGCCATACTCAAGAATAAGTTCTTGACAGCAAAATCCACAATCCACAGCAAATCATTAATTTTATGTTTAAGTTTTATTATTCAGTATATAACGAAAAGCTATATTAAAGTTTATAAATCAAGAACTTAACACAATGTTAATTCTGAACTCCAAATGAGTTTTCTAACTGCACGCATTCTTGGTTATCCTGTTATCTGGTCTCCAGACACCTGAGAACGAGCGAATGACTGGAGCACCGCAGATCAAATGTTGATCAGATAATGTTGGTCAAATGATGATACGAAAAATAAAATTGACGACTATTCCTTTTCTAATCAATTACGTAATGAGGATACCGTTTGTATTTAGCGGAACCACCCGATATTGTTGTTAAGTTTATTTGTGTTTTTCTTTGTCTTTTAAGCAAATAATGTACAAGAACTCTGATATCCGGGAGCTCCTGACAAAGGCTTGCCTAATCGTGAATCTTGTAATTAACGTTATCCGGGAGATTTCACATATCACTAAATACATACATATTTTGTTTTCAACTGACATTGGCTTATTCATTTATTTATTATTGTTTTAAGTGGCCTCCGTGGCGTTCCAACGCGGCGTAATGACCTCGGTGCCTCTCACTAATGTAGTCGCTGTGAGTTCCACTCTATTTTCTTGAACTGATATCAGCGACCGCACTGGGTAGGGGCTCGTGAGTCATTGTGCTGCGCGACGTCACCAACCAATCCAGCCTGGGACCCCCTCCTCCGTCTCCCCGCCCATAAGCTTCCAGCATAAAGCGGATGTGAATGTTAGGGACGTGACTAGCCTCTCCCGGCCTTGCGTATGTCCATAATTTCAGTGTGTATATGTTTAAACAGGGAAAACCCGTCCTTTCCTGGTTTCACACAACATACAATTCTCCAGGACAGTGGGGTTTATGCTAGTCCACACAATTTTAGTTTCTTTGCCTTCTCATATGGTGATTTCAGGCGTTGCAAACAATAAAGTACCTTGTCCAGCTCGATGAATGAGTATAATTAGTGTATTGTCAATTTGACCCCTAAACGTCATTGCCGTTAAAAGCATGCAGTTATGAAAAATGGAGTGCACAGCCTGGGCCCAAATTACTTTAGGCGGGAATGATTTCCCATTCAAAAGGCCGAAACACTTCAATCTGTGCACTGAAGCTTTGCTATGTGTATGATGTTTGGTCTGGTATTATTTAAAATGCTGTGTTGTCATCATATTTAAGACATATCCACGATAACATGAAAACAATGAAAAAAAGGAACCAGGCCTCGGGAATGCTTAGTCCATCAGCAAAATGCCGGTTTATGCAGGAATACAATATAAAAGACTACAGTACAGATCAAAACGCTATAAAACTTGTTTTAAAACATTTTTTATTTTGATTCATTGATGAATAGTGTCCTTGGTAGCCTAGTGGTTAGTGTGCTAACGTAACACAAATGAACCTGGAGACATTCGTGCTGTCATTCGTGAGAAAGTTTGCTAGCAACTTGCTTTCCTTCCACCATAATGATGGTCGGCGTCGTATGAGTGAAACGTCATGACCGCGACACACATATAGATGCATACGCCTGATCAGACAGATGGATAGCGTCATTTATGCTATATAATTGCATTCAGGAAAGTTGGCTCAGGATATGCAAGGCTTGAAACACGAAATGAAGATGAAAACATTTTCACGACATTTCAAAAGCAAGCACAGGTAATGCCGCACAGTACGTTTGGACAAGAGATCGATAGGTCTCGTCACCTGACCTACTGGATCTTTTTAAGCAAGGTTCTTCCTTGTTTTCATTCCGTCCTACTCGAAATTATATGTATACATATGCATCTGTGTTTTATACATATATATATATACATGTACATATAAATGTAGTATTGCATGTATTTTCTTGTAGAATGTAGAAATATAGCAAACGGAAGATCATTAGAGAGTAAAAGGAATCAGTGATGTAAATTTATTTATTTATTTATTTATTTGATTGGTGTTTTACACCCCACTCAAGAATATTTCACTTACACGACGACGGCCAGCATTATGGTGGGAGGAAACGCAGGTTGCTGGCAGGCCTTAACACGTACGGCCGGAGAGGAAGCCAGCAAGAGCTAGACTTGAAATGACAGCAACCGCATTGGTGGGAGGCTCCTGGGTCATTACTCTGTGCTAGCGGGCTAACCATCTGTGACATAAATGTGCTTCAGCTAGTTCAATATGGTCCTAAGAGTTCACTGTAGATCCTCCGTCCTTACATGCATTTTAATCACTGTAATAATGCTAAAATCACCAAGAAAAAATAGCCTTTGAGATAACATGTATTTTATCTAAAAGTGGTCTATTGTGTTAACGCGTAATGATGTTTAATGTGGGTGAGATAAGCGGGCCCACAAACACTCAGGAAGTGCATTGCCAACAAACCGGAAGTAGCAGAGCTAAATACGCACGGAGAGTGATTAAAATCTGCCTACATCTGATAATGACCGACATATAAATGCCTAATCCCTACAGCGTAATTAAAGCTCACTGAGACTGACACAAAGCAGCTAGTGGGGTCAGGAGGGTGAGGGATATGATTTGTTCAAGATAAGCGAAATTATACGAAATGAAAACGGACGGCTTGCACAACATCGCAAAAGCGGCAAATGAGAACACACACAGAGGTCGGTGCACGTTTGTACGCAGTTTCCATTTAAACTAATTCCACCAAGCTGTAACATACTATGAATACATTTGAGTAGACCAGCTTGCACTACTGATTTTTTTAAAATACAGCAACATAGTGTTCATGGAAACTCTGCAACATACTCTAACCCAAATTATTTCACCCATAGTAAAATGTTTTGTTTTTATACTAGAATGTCCACCACACCGCTTTTATTTGGATCTAAACATGTGTCTTTCAAAGACAATAAATTTCTTTTCCGAGGTGTACATAAATTTATTAGAGAAACAAAAAGGTTTTCCGACAATGGTAACGACAATGCTTTTAATGACTAATAAATTTGAATTCACCATTATAACTCATTATGGTTCATCACCAATTTTATGTCATGTCACAAGGAGTTAACTAATCATTTATATATTTCTTATTTATATATGTTCTCTTTCTTTCATAGGGTTCTGTTATTTCTATAATAATAATATGTATACATTTATATAGCTTTATAACTATGTATAAATGTATCCTTCTATACGCATGAATATATATATATATATATATATATATATATATATATATATATATATATATATATATATATATATATATATCGCCGTGGCCCTGTTTACAACATAAGAGCAGACGACATATACAAAATTTATAGTCGTTCACAGTAACTAACCACAAGAGTTATGTCCCCTGAATCAAAAGTCTGTCATTTAAAAAATTACACGAGGTCATTTATTTTCCATACCATATTTTGTGCAGTAAATTTGTCAAATTCAAACCCAGATATACATAATTATTTCCAAACTTTCGCACGGTCCCATGTCATACCACCGTGAACGTTTGTCTACAATATATAAAAAACAATCAAGCATGACAACGAGTTTTCAGGTCTATCCAAAGCAGACAAAATTCTGATGTATTTTAGCGAAGTGTGAATAAGGAGTGCTGAAATTTATAGAGTATCAACAACCTATAACATCTGTATGGCGAGTATTATCAAATCAGTGCCACATCACTCTTTGATTAAGAGGACCAATGCGGTCGCTCTGAGTTCAAGTCCAGCTCTTGCTGGTTTCGTCTCAGGCCGTACGGGGGAAGTTCCGCCAGCAATCTGCGGATGGTCATGCTCTGCCGGTTTCCTTCCACCATAACGCTGGCCGCCGTCGTATAATTGAAATATTCTTTTACGGCGTAAAACAGCAACCAAATCAATCAATCAATGAATCTATTTCACAGACGAATAGTGGGCCCATTTCCTCGAATTGCGTGTTTATTGCCAAGATTATAATAATATTATAATATTTGGACAAAGAAAAATGTCTATCTATCCCAGGATGACAGTTTGAAATGCGCGTTAGGGAAAAGAAATATTCAACGAATTGTCTGGCTTCTTAAGGTATTCAGGGATGTTTTTGCAATCGGAAAACAAAGGAAATACAACGTATCGCAAGTGATAATATAGCTTGTTGACATCCCGGGACAGGAAATTATACACAGAGATTGATGATCGACAATGTCGACATGGGCTACAACATCACATAACATATTAACATGGGTTCTAGGGGGTTGTAAGTTGTTACTTCTTAAACACTGCCATGGACAGTTTGAATAAAACCCTAACTGAGGTAAACAGACAAGAGGTCGAGCTTCACCGGTAACGCGTGACCATTTGCCAACTATCGTCGCTGATCTGTTTTTACCCTCTGTGCTGTAGTCTTTTGTAAACCAGGATTCTTCTAGTGGACTAAGCATCTCCGAGGTCTGATTCCTTTGCAATGTTTTCATGTTATTGTGTATACACGTGTTAAATGTGATGAGGGGCCTCCGTGGCTCAGTCGGTTAGCGACGCTAGCGCAGCGGGATGTTTCAGAAGCCTCCCACCAATGCGTCGCTGTAAGTTCAAGTCCAGGTCTTGCTTGCTTCCTCTCAGGTCGTACGTGGGAAGGTCTGCCAGCAACCTGCAAATGGTCATGGGTTTCATGCGGGCTCTGGCCGGTTTCCTCCCACCGCCTTCGTCGTATAAGTGAAATATTTTTGAGTACTGCGAAAAACACCAATCAAACAAATAAATAAATGATTTCGTGGCAAAAGATCTAAAAGAATCAGTGAAAGTATATTCAAGCACAGCTTTTCATGGTCTTTTCACTGACCGTGACTTCATTTCTATCTCGTCCTTCCCTTTAAATGAGATATGCGAGAATAGGGGTTCAAACCTGGCCTTAGACGAGGAATTAGTGGATTCCCCGCTTTCGTTCTTGTTAATGGCGTTGGTGACAGAGAGCGATTGGCGACACTCCTATAGGCCGTTTTTACGTTCATTGGAGAGATGTCTTGGCTTCCGGTCTGGCGAGCTGACATCTGTACGTCTTATGTGGAAAAATTCGTTACTACCTTACCTGTCAAAGTCTGGTGGTATCCCCACTCTAGTCCTACTGACCTACTGTATAAGTGAAAGATAAGAGAAATTATTTATTTATTTAATGAATTGGTGTTTTACTCCATATTAAAGAATATTTCATTTAAACGTGGGAAGAAACCGGGTAGAGAACGAGGGAAGCCCACGAACACCCACAGTTTACTGGCAGACATTCCTACGTATGTGAACGATTAATAGCAATCATATAAATGAATAAAAGAAATTTACCATTGAAAACTTAGTATGATGTTAACAAACAACCAGATTAGTGAGAAAATGTGCTGACACAATATTCACACGTTTACATATAGCAATTGCCGTGTATAGGATTTGAAGTTAAAATACATTTTGCTTTGTTTTCGTTTAGCTTTGGTCTCACAACAAAACAATTAAATCCATACCTACCGTCGTAAAGATGTTCAATATATCCGACACATATGGTAACATACACACTATCAACAAAACCAGAGAAAATTCAGCTAACTGTGTATAACTGCATGGTCCTTATCACTAAGGTATCTATTTGTTTCCATGTCACACGTCAACTTGCCATGTCACACGATACAAACTGGGTCCTATCAGAGGAAGACTTATCAGGTTAACCGACCTAAGTGTAAGCTTGGTATTTTACACCGGGTCTTTTCGCAGGATTCTGATCTACTTATTGGAGTTAGCATAAATGTTTGGTCAAAGTATAATCTTTCTTTTCTACCTTAATTTTCATTGTAAAGTGGTTTCTCTCAAGATTTCCCGTTATGTTCAAAGTGATCTTGCTAGTCGTTTTCGTAACATCCCTGAGCTTTGGAGATGTGAAGTCGGGCAAAATATCTTTCTCCTCCACGTGTTATGGTTTGATTTTTTTGAACAAAAATGTACCAGTGTATACCCTACTGACTTTGCTTTTATAAACACTGTTGCTTTGTCGATGTTAAATGGACTTTAAAACCGTGGGTTATTTCGGTCACTCACAAATTTGTCAGTGTTACCCTTGTCTATACTAATCAACTTGGATTTTAGATATATATGTACTATATGTCAGTATTGACGCTTTTATGCCTTTTATTGTATAGATTTAGAGACTTCCGATGTAGAAACACTGAAATGTGTCAATTTATTGACTTTCGTTGGAGTAACATTTTCATCCAGTCGGTATTAGACTCCTGACCCATGAAATATACCAGTTTATTGACTTGAACTTGTAGAAAAAGTTTTTATTTGCCATTATAAGATTTCCGGGATCTTAAATGTGTCACTCTTTACTTCCTTTCTAGAAACGCTACCTTTAATCAGTACCAGACCTCTAGCCTCTGTATTCATTCATTGACTCTCGTTGTACAAGCACTGTTCTTCTGTCAGTGTTAACCGTTTGAACAATGCAAGTCTCCGTATATTTGGCAAGAAAAACACCAGCCCTAACAACAACAACAATATATACGCCTAACGCGATCCTATCCATAGAGATGTTCCTTCCAGCCAAAAGAAAACACGTAATCCCAGCTTTTATTGCTCTTTTACCACCACAATGTGAATTTTGATTTTTAGAATTGACATCCTGCTCTGATTCCAAGGAAGTGTTCTGGCGAGAGTTGTAAAGGCTTCGAACGATGTCTGTGGAACAAATGCTTGTGTATCGCTGTCGAGGAGAAGAGAGCGAATTCCCCGTGTAAGTCACTAGGGTAGATAACTACTCAGTCCTGTCTATGTTCTCCTTATCTTTGTTTTTGTAACACGTTACAGTTTGTTTGTTGTTTTTTTTGTGCTCGTAAAAACAAACTGCCTTTCAGCAAAGAGTTACGTATTTTTACACCGGTTGGGTTAGGGAGAAAATGCTTTTGATGGTAGAGACATTCGCAGTGCAGTGCAGTACAAGTATGATGACTTGCCTTCCTTGTGAGATACACAAGTGTCCTTTTCTAATAAGTAAATAAGGAGCTAAACAACAGAATAAATAGCAAATGATCATCACTACATGGAGACTCATTTTGTGACGCCATTTTGCCATGTTAGACGTCTGGAGATCTCCTGCACCATCGGTAATAAACAACATCGCACGGTTCCAAAATAAACGCACATGCAACTGTATGTGACCAGGAAGAAATATTTTAATCAAAACATAGACGCAAAAACGCCAGGTAGCCAACTAAAGAGTTTCAGCTTTGTTTTGTTTTCAAACATCCGAAGTTTCTTTGGGTTAGGCATTTTTTTAGGGCGGACTTCGTGGGCACAAGGTCGTATGTTTCGTAACTTCGCAACAGTGTATTGGACCGCTATAGGTCAGTTTGAAAAACATCGGTTCAATAGACTGACACTGCATGAAATACGAAGAATAAAACAACTTCGGATCAGTTGAGACTTGGATATTCATGGATTAATAAATCTATCACAACTGGGCAAACAATGAGTCTTTTAAAAGAACAGACCACCTTTGAATAAAGAAGGCATCATCTGAAAGGCCATTTGGTGCTGGTTCAATCCGTAGTGTTCATTATTTTTTGGCATTTTTTTCTGAGTGATTAAAAGGGAAATAAATATCGAGGTACTACGGTGGACGTTTAGACCGTATTGAACAGGCTGAAGCACAGAGACGTCACAGAAAATCTTTAAGTTGTTAAAAGATACTCTTATTGTTCTATATCTACGTTCTACGCGAATATATATATATTGGCGTAGAACGCCCGCATCTATATTTAATGTTGAAATATAAGTTACAGCATGCGGAATAGCAAGAAAAGAACGTGTGACGTCACTGTGCTTCAGCATGTTCAGAATGATCCAAAAAGTTCACCGCAGCAGCACAGCTTCTATTTTTATCTTAATCACCGTGAAAAAGATAATGAACACCATATTTGGAACCAGCACGAAATGGCCTTTAAGGTGATTCGTTCTTGTTGTCTGTTCTTTTTAGCAGTATATATAAGTTACTATAAATAAGGCTTACGTAAAAATATGCAGTGTGTGTTTATGACATCAGTTTTGATGTACAAAAGTAGCAAAACATTTAAACACTCCTAAAACTCAATATTATTCTGAAGGAAAAGTAAAAAAAACATGTGGAGAGAAATTTAAAGAAAAAAACACGAATACCATGAAGGAACAAATTGTAGCGCATTATTGTTAAAATCCATTTGTGTTCTTGTCCACATATGTGAAAAACTTTGATTTCCGTACGTTGGAAACCTGTAATTAAGAGGGTAAAACATTCTAGTGTCATAAATGCTTTCATTTATTTTCCCGTATTTATTAGTATACAGCCATATTATAGTAGTCTGTTTATGTGGACTTCAAAACGAGGAGTATGCACAAACAGTTTACCTAAGTAGAAATTTCATTACTCTGCGCATGCGTGGGTAGAGTAAAAGAGACTATGAACCCAGAGTGGGGGTGTTGGGCAGGGTGCAATCAACACTCAAAGTGGTCAGTCAACACACTGAAGTTTCGGTCTCAGCGATAGGTGTCTTGTCAAACAGATGTGTTCACACAGAATGCTCAGATTTTCTCATGAAAATGACTCTGACATTGTTTCCCTGTCAGATTTGACCACTTGCGATCTATGAATTTAATAATGTGTTCTCTGTATTGGCGCAGTGCGGAGCTCCTGAGAGGTGACCTCTAAGTTTTTATATTTGTGTCAGAGAAAAAAAAATTATTCGCTAATTTTTATAAGAGCCATCGGCCGCCATCAGGCAACAGCGACCATATTTAGACATTTGGCACTTCACAATTTCTTCGTAAATACGTGTCCAGTTTTAACATGTAATTTATGTGTACAAGAATTGTCAATCTACCCACGAAGAAAACTGTTTTATATCGATCTTCCCTCTCCTTATATCCCAAATCGACACATTGTTATTATGCCATCGGTCGTCAGTGTAGGTTGTCTTTTAAGTCTGTCCCACACTGTCGTCGCTACTCTGGTTGTACTTCCTATCTTGCAATCTATAGGACGTTCACTTCTCGCAAGCTGGTGGACTACACCTAAGTTTCGCTGGAGGGAAATGTAACGTTATTTTTTTCCTTTGAGTTCAGGGATTTTTGCAGTGTTTCAATTTATTCTACAGCTCGACTTGAGGGCCCATGTCAAACCGATCAACAATGCCAGCTGCCCTGTTCCATAAGAGGGTTTCCAAGCGGCCGTTGCATACTGTCAGGCTGTAACTGCTTTATGAACGACAGAATAGTCTCCCCTTAATTGCTGTTCAACTTGTCAGATAAAATACGTGATGATCCTGATTGACTGATGTGTTATTTTGACTGGCATTTGGGGCCGATCATTTCATTTTCATTACTACATAGAACCGTCGACCAAAAGTTCCATTTTTCATTGCTTTTGTTATCATTATTCTGTTCTGTTCTTGAGAATCCTTACTATTTCATCCATCTTGTATTCATCTAACGGGGTACTTAAAATCCTCTCATTAACAAATCGGCCCAAAGCTGTGCGCTGTTTTGTTCTTTCCTGGAGTGCGTCACACCTTTCGGTGCATGTGTGTTCATAAAACACTGAGGTACTACACAGGCACTGCAGCGTCACAGCAGGAAATCGCCGCCATGTTGACTCTTATATGTATAGTCTGTCGGAATTCTGGGAATGGAAACTTACGACAAACAGTGATGAGTGTGCCACATTCTTATGTCAACAAATTCACATACTCGTGACGAGAAACCACTACAAAATCGAAGAAAATCTTTTTTCTAATCTTTGAGGCGTTAAAACCCAATGGGTAAAAGTGAAACATTAACCTTAGCTGTGTATAAAAGTGTGCAGGAAACCATTGGCTTCATTAACAGCTCTTGTTACAAAAGAATTCTTCTGCCTCTTCCACCCTGGAGCCTCTCACCAATGCGATCGCAGTGAATTCTAATCCATGACAGCTCATGCTGGCTTCTCCGGTCGCACGTGGGAAGGTCCGCCAACTACCTGTGGATGGTCGTGGGTTTCCCTCGGGCTCTGTCCGTTTCCTCCCACCATAATGCTGACCAAGGTCGTATATATGAAATGTTCTGGGACGTAAAACACCAATCAAATAAATAAATAAATAATTTTCTAATAATTACTGATACATACATGTATGTACACTCCCTTTCATCTTCAGTGCGTTAACATAACAGTATTACAGTTATTGGAGATTACACTTCTCTACATAATCTACCAACTTGATAGTATGTTAACATGATTCCAACGGACACATGAATCTTTATTATTGATGAATGCTGTCACCCCTAAGTGAGGACATTAATGGCGAGACTAAGGCTAATAAAGCCCATATGCGTCGCACGAAAGGTCAAACTTGACCAAAATGGTGACAATGGTGTAAACCATGCGCAGAGAGTGGCGCATGCGTGGTGAGGAGTATAAGACTACCCATCGCATACGTCTTGTACACTGAATGATTAACAGCCGTGATGCTTAAATATGTAGCCTAACACTCTCCTGTTTGTCTGATGTCTAAATCATTTGGCCTGAAAATCTTTCCCGTACTGTTCCGGGGCCGATTCCACAATGCAATTTTTACTGACTTTGGTAATAAGTTTTAACTGAGCTAAAATTAAACACCTGGGAAATTTTTAAATAAAGACACGTATGTTCCAAGTGTATCATGCCGAAGCGCAAGTGACACAAATTCCAAACTCTATAATTAATAAGCTGTAAAATTTGTAAAAAAGTCAAAAATTGTTCTGTGGAATGGGTGACAAACGTTTCAAGCCTTACAAGCTATTCACCATATATTAATCCAAAGAACCATTTCCATTTATTTCATTTATCTAGTTGTTGTTGGACGCCATACTGAGGAATGTTTCACTTGTTAGGTGATGGTCATTATGGATGGAGGAAACCGGTAGGTCCGTTGTATATCCATCGCCTGTGGCAAATGACTGAGGAACTTTTCCACGTGTGACAGATATCCTGCAGATATGTCCACCACATTCGTGGAAGACAAGCTTGACAAATGGACGGCTGCAGCCTCGCCCACCTGTCCAGAATCATTTCTACATTGTAACGGGTGACAACTACGACCACTGTTTATGTGCCATGTAAAATATCAGCACCATTAGGTACACCTAACTCAGATGTAAGATCTGTTCTGTTTCCTCCCACCATAATGCTGGCCGTCGTCGTATAATTGATATCTTTTTAGAAAGGCGTAAAACACCAATCAAGTAAATAAATAAATGTAAGAAGTATTCAATTAGAAATAGTCAGTCACTTTGCAGGGATATCAGTGTTCTTGTATATCGCTTGGATGATTGGTATATCTAGAAACAAATCAAGTAACACGTCAACTCAGCAAACAAATGGATTGCATCGATAACAGTCTAATATCGGGCCGCCTATAGGATCCACAGCTACCATCTTGTGTTTGCCGGATTGGCCCTTTCCACCACTCGCTACTTGTAGACAACTTTTAACGGGCTTGACAGTTACTGTGACAAATCTGATGTCCAGCAGGAAAAATAATGGGATAAATCCTGCGATGGTCTTGGGGGAGTAATCTGTCCACGCCTTAGGCTTCTTTTCACTTTGTAGCTTTCTGGTCCCCGCACCCTTGTTCTCGCGCGGCCCGCTCGGCTGTAGCGGCCATTAGCAGGGACATCTCCTGCACGTCATCGCTCCAGACTCAACACCCTGTTCCGCACCCAAGAGGAAGCTCCATTTGCGTCTTTTGTTTGGCGGCCGTTTGTTTTTAAGCTGAGTGTTGCCTCTCTTAAGTGCAATCATTGCAACAGTCGACCAAAACCCACACTCCGATCACGCTATCAAAGACAGATAAATGCTTCAGACGCAAACATCTTGTTATCAGCCCATTTGTGCGATCTGTCACTTTCTACTCCGTCAACTAGCTTATGTTATCCCATGTGCTTGTGTTTATGTAGAGTTATAAACAAGCACATGAAATAACATATTAAAAGTTATGACATGTGGCGCACCTTTTCATGGCCATAGGCTCGCCACAAAACAGACACGAAAAGGACTTAAAATCCGAGGTTGACAAGTGTACAGTTTACGATCACATGCAGCATGTCTGCATGTAAACAGTAGGAGGTATTGCACTAAAATTATATGCAATGGTATTATAATTGTAAAAAAAATATGTATGTGTTATATCTCCTAAATACGACAATCATTTTGCACACTGTATATTCCGAGTGTTCTAAGGACTACGTGCCATCTGTCCTTGAGCAAACATATACGCACACGAATGCGCACAGCCCGTCGAAGTCGGCACCTTTAGTGGAAGCCATACGAGTTTTAATTTCACATATATAGCTTTGCCTAGAAAAGTCATTTCGAGAAATATTTTTGTTCTGCTTTACCTCTATGCCGTTGATCAGGGATTTTTTTTGTCGTTTGGTTTTCATATTAATTATCAACCCATGAGCGTCAACTGTGCCCCCCTCCCGCCCCACACTGCCAAAGGTCGTGACGATTGCAAGCTTTAAAACGAGTAGAGATACTTAACGAGATGATTAATTTACTACGATTAGTTTTACCCTGAAAAGCAAAATGAACCGTGTGTCAAGAACTTTTGTGAAACCAGGTTTCGTTTTTAATATTTATGAAAGCTTTCAGCTTTAAGTCCGAGCTGTTGATTCACATGAGTGCATCAGTTAGTGAGAAGAGATTCTGATGATGTGTGGATTTGGCACCTTTTTTCATTTTCTTTATGCACATGTGGAATTTTTTTTCTTTAGTTTGTTCAAGTTAAACACATGAAATTAACATCTGGTCATACAACTGATTGCACAGCAACTGCTTTAATGGCTTGAGGCTTGGAATTGTAGCATTACAATGTTACCTAGAATCCATATCAAACATCACATGACTAACTCCTCACAATCACGATTTTTACAAAAGGAGACACCCATTAATTCACAAAAATGCCATAAGACAACATATTGAAAACAAACAAAAAAACAAAACGAAAAAAAAATCAATAAGAATTCCACATAACAAAACCAAAGTCCTTGGTTCATGTTGCTCTTTCCTTCCGCTTCGGCTAATTGTCAAGGTTTCGCGGAAATATGGGGCTACCGGAAGTAGTCTACTTCCGCCCACAATCGAGTTCTATTTCATTGACTCCTCCTATAGAGAGGAACGAATGACAGGGGAGTGAATGTAGAAACACGACTTTAAAACATAGTCTCGAACCATGAATAAAGTAAGGTTAGTGCTGTAAACCTGTGTGTGATCAGCAATTCAAGCATATAAGAATGGGTTTTACGTCGTACTTTGCAATTTTTCAGACATATGACGACGAGGAGCCATTAGAATATATAGATATATATACTGTGTCTTCTTGTGGCAGGGCCGCCAAAGTGCTGGCGCCACTGGAACATCATGTCGAAGACACCAGACATACATGTAACACCACACCCAGTCCCATTATACTAATACCGGGCCGACCTGTCCTGTTTCCTGGCTCAAATCAGCAACATGTACCATTTTCAAAGCCTTTCGCATGACCCAACCCGCGGGGTTCATTCCTTGTCTCCCGACATCGAGACGGACGCTCTAACCATCAGGCCACAGAGGCGTTAAAGCATATTATGTGTTCTACTAGAAATCTATGACGCCATGCACCAAATATAAGAACTGTCTAAACGATGGTACATCGATGAAGTCGATTACTGGATTGCTTTTAGGTACATTGGAAATATGTGTCCTCGAGACAGTCAGGAAATGTAGGGTGATCTCTGTGACATAGATTGGCAATTTAAGTCTGGTAGTGTTTGTACCAGCCCATTTGTCCAACTACGGGAAGCCAATGTTAAAAGTAACACTGCTCTGAATTGTTTATTTTGGACAATGACACAAGAGATGATACACTTTCAGCGATATTTAAGCTATGTTTGGAAGCTTCTTGGTTGATCCAGACGACGATCTATGCAAAGGTTGTTCTCGAAAAGTGTGTGGGCGTTTGACTGTACAGAAGGAAGTGGTGAAGTAAACTGACCCAGTCCCACCGCCACCATGTTGTGGTCTTGAGATGACGTGGCATTAAAGCAGCATACAGTACATACTTCCACTGCCCTTGCGGGAATCATTTGTCAGCCCAGCCGTTGAGCACTGGGGCGATGTGTTCGAGTCCAGATACATATGCTTTGTTAGCCTTTGTTAGTTGGTATTGTTTTTTTTTCTTCTTCTAATTACTGTGTTTTAAATGTGATAACAAAAACGACATATGAGTGATTATAGTTTCAGGACGTGAAACGTATTGCAGTTAGCACTGATTCAGTTTTTACAAATTCCGCTTAGCCCAAGGATGGTGAGATGCGTGGAAATTGCTACTCTTTATTAAAGTTTAAACATATGATATAAAACCTTAAATGAGATACAAAAAAAATTGATAAGAGACTGGCTTTCAGCGGCTACGCATGAGTATTTGCTATCTGTCACACTGTCGTGGGTGCTCTGGCTGTACTCTGAATGCCATAGCCTTTTGTATCTAATTCTCCCCGAGGGTTGGCCTGAAAAATCTTTTGAATAAACATGACATGAAGAACTTCAAGATATTCCACTTTAAAAATGGTGAATTGTGGACTGAAGTTGTCTTTCCTACTTCTTTACTTCGCTTAATAATTGCATGCCCTTTGTTGTGATTTATTTATTTATTCATTTGATTGATGGGGCATTCAGCGCACAGTTTTATAATTTGTTTGAATAGATTGTGTTTTCCCATTAACTCCCCCCCCCCCCACAAAACATTATCGGTTTTGGTTGATTTATAAAAACGGAGTATCATCGAGTGAATTGTCCGCCAAAGACATGAAAGAAGTCCGTCGTGCACAGATTGCCTCTGGCAGCGAGCAAAAAACATCTGCTGTTTGACAAGAACGAGGACTTAGTGGCGCTCTCGTTTTGATGCAGATTTTCCTGAAACAGCTGTTAAAAGTTTGATAAACCTTCCGACTTACTGCGGGCCTCTCTTCATTTCTTGTTGCACTTCTTTTATGCTGATTCGTCTGGTTCCATTGTTTCATTCATCAATCTTTTTTTGTCCCATGCACATTGTTTACGCCATCTCTTTTTTTGCAATGCCTAACTTTGACGTCATATCGCAGCTATGCTCCTGTACCCTTTTTAACTCTTGTTCCATGTACGCCAATATTGTTGGGAGTGTAAAACGAGAAACGATGTGTTTAAAGAAAGACGCAGTTTTTAGTATTGTTTCTGCTGATAACACGAATCAAATGATATATTTTGACTTTGACACTACTTATTTGCATAATAATCCCAGACATCTGTTTCTAGTGAAGAATCGCTGGAGTGCAATCCGTGACACATATACACTGGCGAGTGTCAGGAATCTAGGTGTATATTCATCGTGTTGAAGTATGATACTTTGGATACACGAACAGTTGCAATCGAAGTGCAAGTAAGATTCATATTTGATTAACGACACCATATATACCGACATGGTATTCAATTTGGACACTGACTTCATCGAGCCTCATAAAACATCCATTGCGTCGTTTCGTCATTGACGAAAACTGTGGATTACTTCTATTTGCATAAATCTGTCCTAATTTCTTATATTTTATATTTATTTCATATTTTATATACTTCTATATACTTTTATATAGTTCTTCCTGGTTTGTGTTTTTTGGAAACGGGTCTCGAGATTATTGATCCGAAATGCCCATTTTGGTTGGCGGCTGTTGTCCGAATGTCGGTTTCGACGCTTAGAGTTTAACAAAAAACCACCAAAGAACTAAGGAAGTGTATGAAATAAGAAATTAG